>CABFOV010000334.1:190979-215628 GCA_902141375.1 Timema poppense
CACACACACACACACACACACACACACACACACACACACACACACTGGATTCTGGATCCAACCAGCCGGAACAGTGGCGTAATGTGAGGGGAGGTTTTACGGCGTGTTTATGTATTCAGCGCAGGGTTGTTCAGGGATGGGGGAGTTGTTTGTTTGTTGGGGTGTTTTTATTTTCTCAGGGAAATGTGAGGAGAGAGTAACTTAATAATCCCTATGATCTGGTCATCCTTGCTCACCTTTGGTGGTGCGGTCTGACTGGTTTTCAACACTGTGAAATTATTCAGAAAGAATTACCCAATCAAAGTGAGGGAGCGTTTTTATTGACTTTGACCGCATTCACATTGGCTGTCATTCTCTGAAACATTCAAAAGCTATGTTAGCTTTAGTTTTGAAATAGGGACATAACTGGCCGAGTTTTAACATATTTTAGGCTTGTTTAGAAATATATATTACCCGTTTCAGTGGCCAAATGGTCTACGAAGTTACTCTTGCAACTAGACTAGACTGCCGATGACTAGAAGTTTGTGGTCAAGGATACTGAGTGTGTTTGGTTCCTAAATAATTTTACACTCTGTTGACACATGCGGCTACACTAAATCTAAATTAAAACTTTCTTTGGGTACTTTTCCCAAAAGGGGAACTACCGCAATGGTCACCAGGATTTGGTCAGTCAGGCCTAAGTTAGGTTTAAGAGTTTCATCTGGTTCCACACCCTCATACTCACTATCACCATCACCTCATCTCATCGGATCATGTAAAGAGCCTCCACAAAAAGGATGTACGGTTAGTACGTTTGGGCTTCCCCTGGGCAACGGTTCATTAGTACTGGCTAATGTTTCCACAAATTGTGCTGCGAGTGAGGTATCCCAGACGTGCAGTACTTTACTAATATATTAGAATAACTAAACACATATAAACCTTAGAATCTGTTTTATAACCGTCCATACACTTAGCATATTAGAACAAATCAGTTTTTATAAATAGAAAATGAATCTTAAATAAATATGAATTTTAACTAAGCATTTCATAGATACTAATGAGAAAAATACTATTACTATTTTATGGGTATTTTAGTAGTAAACATATGGTTGATATTAGTTTGTATTAGTTTTATTAAAACTATTTCATGAATTTAAAAAAATTAAGTTTTGTACAAGATATCTTATTTAATCTTATGTCCTAAATAAGGATTCGAATTTTATCAGATCATTCTCTAAGATAGATTTTTTTTTAAATTGTAATTTCATTAGAATGTTAAATGCATTACGCTTTCTACACATTTTATGTTTAGTATATAAATTAAAGCCGTAAAAGACAAGTAGCGACCAGGACATGGTAAGATCTTTTGGCAATAGTCATTTCAAAATGCTGACTGGTTCCTTAATATACTCCAGAGTTACTCTCGAGCTCCACATATATTCTTGCCATCCGTCCTACAAAACTTTTTATCACTCCCTGGTTGAAGGGCTATATTGTTGTTTAGTAACACTTTCCACATTGTCACCATTTTCTTACTGACATTGATGTAAGACGATAAGGAGCTATATCCAGTCAAATACTTATAGGAGGGAGGCCCTCTTAGAAAATACAAATATTAATGATGCGCCAAAAAATAATAATATTTAGCACCACGTCTTACTACTCGTTCGGGTTATACGCTTTAAGTACTAATTACTGTAATGGATTAGGAATTGGGAAGGTTGAATTAGAGGAAGTGAACCCGCATCTGCGTGGAGGGAGAGTGGAAAACCATTTAGGAAAAACCACCCCCAGTTCATCCGATCGATATTCGAACCTTGATCCCCCCGTCCTCAGCAGTCGAGCTCAACACGACAAGCTCGTTAGCCAACTACGCCACTGAGGCGGGTATGCACCACAAAAATATATAATATTTTACTATTGTAAATTATTAGTTTTATTTACAGGTATTGATAATATCTATCAAAGCGATAGCAGAAGATACTACACCTGACATATTAATACATGAAAGTAGATATAGTCATTTGTTTATATGTCGGATAAGGTCATCCTTATGAAAATTTGGCTGTACGTATTTCTTTGACTTATAAAGAGCTATAAGAAAGAGACAGAATCCGATACCTTAGCTCAGTCGGTAGCGTGTCTTCCATTCCCGGCATGGCCAAAAAATGTATCATTGGTGAAATGTGGGGTTAGCATTTAACAGTGATAAATTAACGTCTGGGGACTGGATGTTATTCCAGTACTAGTCTTATGTTGTATTATAAGGCATATGAATCTATGACAAGCCTAGCCAGCTGGTAATGGAAAAGTATATTATGGCTTGAATTAGAAACTGACCCAGGCCGCCAGCTAAAAAGAGTAATGGCTGTAAAGTAAAGAAACAGAGAGCTCGAAATGAACTAGCGGAATTGACTTAAACTGAAGGAATGTGATTTGATCTCCGAACTGTGATAACTATAGGTATGGTTTTTTTTAAAATGTTGTTTCCAATCTAAGTTTATCATTAATAAATAATTTTTAATATGTAGTCACCCTTCTAATTTTATTTCTTAGCTTATAAAGTTTGGTCTATTAAATTAATGACATATAGTAAAACTTTGCTAATTCTAAATAATTGGGATATATGCTTGTGTGTATTAGCGAAAGCTTAGATTAGTGGAGGGAATACGGAGAGGTCTTAAAGAAACAGAGAATGTTCACAAATTTAAAAATCAAATGAATGAGCTGTACAACATAACATTCATAGCAAGAAGATATCACTCGCCTTGATTAGCATACATTTGTAATTCAGGAAAATGTTCCTGAAGGCATATGTGAGGAGCATTGCGCTTAACGGATGTGAAACATGGAACGATGATGTAACTGAAATAAAGAGATTTGGATAATTTTAAATGTTGTACTACAGAAGAATGTTGACAATATCATGAATGGAGATGGTATCAAACATTAAAGTGCTAAGAAAAGCAAAATAAATAAAGGAAACTTTGTAAAGGTATACAGCATAGAGTTGTTGCTATGGTAGGCTGAGACATGATAGTTTGACGAAGAAAAATATATAAGGAAACGTAGAAGGGACAAATTCAAGGAGACAAAAACTGAGTACACGATCATAAGAGAAGATGTTGGCTGAAGAAGGTGCAAAGATGAAAGCAATTTGGCTAAGACTAGGCAAAAGTAGAGAGCTGTTGCAAACCACTCACAAGATTGGTTACCTAGTTATAATAATGAGTTTTTTTAAATTTACAATACATTTGAATGGTGTTAAAGTAGAAATGTATACTACATTTCTACATTCACAACATTTCTATATACAGTACTCTAATTATATTAGTTGCAGTAAAAATAAACTTTTTTGACTACCAGATGTAAATATTAAGTTTCTATTAATACACTTTATTACGCTTCTCTTTTAACTTTAAGTTTGTTAAAAAATAAGATTTATTAAATTTGACCTACTTTAATTTCTCCTCCCACCCTACCCCACCCTCAAGTTCTCCTGCCTTAAGCCCCATCGCATTTTCCTAAAAGTGTTTAAGGAACGCCTGGAATGTCAGAATACCTGGGCTTGGTATAATAATGTTTAACTGTTTTAATAAATTATTATTACGATAACTATTATTTAGCATCATGTTTTATTACCCGTTCGGTTTATATGCCTAATTACTAATTATGCTAATGGATTAGGAAATGGGAAGGTTTAATTTAGAGGAAGTGAACCCACATTTGCATGGATAGAGGGGGGGAAACCATTTGGGAAAAACCACCCCTAGTTCACCCTACCGAGATTCGAACCTTGATCTCCCCGTCCTCAGCAGTCTAGCTCAACACGACTAGAGATTTAGCTAACTACGGCACCGAGACGGGTGCTATAATAAAAATAAAAATCAAGACAAATATGTAGCTTTCCGACTTTTATTTTATACCAAGTAACTAATATTTTTATCTGATTACCAAACCCCTCCTTCACCTCTGACAAGACATCTTGTGAATGTGGGGAATGCCAGGCCTCCACCGTGGTTCGGATTCCACGTTAAACTGTAGGTCCTCCATTTCATCTCACACTCACCCTACCACTACACATTAGCGTAAGTGCGTATAACCCGAACGGGTAGTAAGACGCGGTGCTAATAATAATAATAATAATAATAATAATAATAATAACTAATATTGACTTTTTAATCAAATATTTTTCTTATTTAGCACCGCGTCTTACTACCTGTTCGGGCTATCCGCTTAAATACTAATTAAGCTAATGTATTAGGAATTGGGAAGGCTGGGCTATTTAGAGGAAGTGAACCCACCTTTGCGTGGAGGGAGAGTGGAAAACCACTTATGAAAAGCCACCCCCAGTCCACCCGACCAAGAAGTCAACATCGCTAAACCGTCAAGACTTGTCAAAGACAGCGCGCGCACAATCACCACAATGTCCCATGTCCCATATCCCGTGTTCAATAAAACTCTCGAAGTTAAAATATCACACAGCCAACTTAAGTTATTGAAGTAGTTATCATGTTGATTTTTTTTGTGCGTTAATGGAATTTCCTTACATTTATAAACAGGTTCAGTTATAATTAAAGAGGAAATAATTTTTAGGCTAATAATAAAATTTGCTAAAATGATTCTTATACATTTGTACGCATATTAATGTTATGTCATACTGTAAAATTTCACAGATGGTATTAATACCTATGAGATAATAATACTAATTAGCTAAGTGACTGCAAAAATAGGTTTTGTATTTTCTGAAAGTTTCTTCCTACCACAATTCTACTATATTTACGGATGTACTGTACATAAGGAATAATAACGGTCTAAATCCCGTGCTAAACGGTATTTTCTAGTTTTTTAATTTTATAAATAAATTAAAACCTGAGATCTCAATATTTTTTGTACTGTGTCTCGCTCGACACCTCTATGAGTTCTACACATGTTATTAGTTACGTTTGTGGCTTAGGGATGGTTAAGGTAGACTTTAGAGTAGCTGTACCAACATTTGTGTGGAGAGAGCGTTGGAAATGTTTAGGAAAAGCCACACACAAAACACCCAGCCAAGAATCAACCCTTTACCTCACAGTTACCGACAAAAATATAAGCTTGACATTTGACATTTAGCCCACGTGTTCACCGTCTAGAGATCCATATACCAGGTGTTCATTTGAAAACTGTCCACCAAAATATCTCGAAAACTACGCATTGTAGAAAAAAAAAGTTATAAACAAAGTTGTTTAATTCTAAGGGGGAAGTAAGGTGGTAAGATAGGCATGACCTTGGGTGGCGTTGCTAAGGTTACGTTAAGCTCACTTTGATATTTTCAAATTAAACTCCCTATTTGTTATTACATTTTCCTGTATATCACTTTGTGCCATTTTTAAAATTGTGGTTTTAAGCATTTTAAAGTGAAAGCTATCACAAGAAATGAGCGTCACAAGTTTTTGAGTCACCAGTACTGGGCGTGGTATTATAATTTGCCATATTTAAACATAGTTCGGGAAGGTACAAGTGTTTGTGTGCTGTGTGCTCGCATACGTGTGTTTGTTCACGTTTATGTTTATTTTAAAATAATTATTGAGAAAAACATTATTTTATTTTAATTTCAAGTTTAAAGGAGATTTTAGAAATGCTCTCCATTTTGGGCTAAACAATGGTATAGTCTTTATGAGATTTCATTCTAACTTTTCGTAGGGTTGCTTTTGTAATACTTCTACATGCCATTGGTCCCGGCACAGATTTATCTGATTACCAAACCCTTCTTTCCCCTCTGACATGACGTGTATTAATCACAAATTGTGAATGTGTGGAATGCCTATTCATATAGTGTATTCGAAGCTAATACATACATATATACACATATAAATATTAAGAAATGCTTTTCAATATAAATTTCTATACTCAATAAATTTATAATCATCAAAGTTAATTAATAAAGTTATATTCGCTAGTCAGGGTTAGGTATAGTTGAATAGCTGAAAGAAATATCTTTCAAATTATCAGTACAAATTTCAAATACATAGTAGAGAATACTCTTCAAATAAACTTCTTGTATCGTTAAACTGTATATGGCGTGGTTTAATTTGTTAGAACATTAAGTTCATCAAGACATTTAAGCCTGCAATGTATTCATTAGCGATAGAGACCTTCTGCGTAGCTGAATAGGAAATTAGCACTCAAAGATCTTCCTAGAATAATTTGTAGGACTAATTAAACGTGGGAATGTATTTAACAACGTAAAATACCGGTATTTTAATAAATATTATGAAAATTCTAGTGAGACTACAGATACATAAATATTTATACATGAATAAATATAAATTCCTTCTTTATTTTATTTTTAAACATATATAATGTAACCTCCTTTAATACGTGTATTAATTAGATTCTTCTATTTTCATTTATATTTGGCCAAACAAATTGTATCATCTTTGATGCCTAGTCTTAGTGTTTATTTTTGTGAAGAAATGATTGATTTCTCAAGTGGTGATTTTTTGAACAACTAGTATTATATTTTATAATAAATATCGATTCTTTCAAGCTAGCGCTACCAACGCCATGTATTTAATAGAAATTGTTTGGCAAACTAAAGGGTAGAAGTTCTGTGTTTACTTATAAAATAAGTTGTTTTTTTGGCGGCAATTTTAATGTTATGTGTCTGAGTTAAAAATGTGTATTCTAAACACATATGTTAGTTTTGACTGTAATAATTTGTTCATTCCAAATTATTTTAAATTATTATTTCATTGCCATTATTGTGTGCTGAATGGGTTGTCTAGTAACCTGTTTTTTGTTGTAAAATACGAGAAGTTACTCTTGGGCAGATTTAGAACTTTTTAAATCTATTTTAAAATAAATCATTTTAGAACACTCTTTGTATAAATATATTGACTTCTGTTTTTCTCCTTAAATGGCTAGAATGGAATCCTAGACCATTTGAGCTTGAAATACCTTAAAATAGTGTATAGTTTGAGCATTGACTTTTAAAAGTGATTGTAAAGGAGACATAATCCTAAAGTGAGATATCTTTAATTCCCAGATACTAATATACCAAGTATCAGAGAATAATGATACCTGGATTGATTTTACCATTTTTAAATAAGAGTTTTTGGTGAGATCAGTTCAATTTATCACTATTAATCCAGGCTATATGATCTAATATTTTACTAAACCAAATAAAATTATAATTTGTAAACTGTCTAAAGAAACATATTATACAAATATTGATTTAGATATTTTATTATATGAGAGTTTTCAATATTTATTTCAGAACAATATAAAATATAGTTTTTGATTGTTGAGAATAATTTAATCTATAAAGAAGCTTTAACTTTCAACCTTTAACTAGCTCAACAGTAGTCTATTTTTTTCTCAATAATACAAAATCTAATTCAGTGGCTGCGTGATCAAACGCACTTCTCTCGCAGTAGACCATAATGCCAATAATGGGGAGATCAAGGTTTGAATCTAGACTTGATGTACTAGGAGTTTTTTTTACAGAATTGTTTCCTATAGACCCTCCACGAAAATTTGGGTACATTTCTCATAAATATAACCTTCCTAATCTCTAAAACCATTAGTGTAATTAGTGTATAAGCGTATTATCCAAATAGGTAGTAAGATGTTTTGACATATATTAATAATAATAATATAAAATTGTTAACTTATGAGGAGAGCTTTATATTTAATTAATTCAGTGAAATAAAAAAAAATATTATTTTATTTATTTTTGTTAAAATTTAAAGTATGAAATCAATATATTATAATTTGATAGTTAATATTGTAATTAGTCAAAAGCTTTGTATGTAGGGTTTCTAGAATGTGGCAAAGTGATACTAAATAATAACATATTTAACGTTCTTTTCTGTTAACTTAATTTATTTGCACTTATAAGTGTATAAGGTTCCCTACATCATCATCATCTCAGGATTGCGTAAATATTTGAAGTGACCCATACAAGGATCTCTAGGAGTGGTGTAGAGTTTATTAAGTATTGATATTCGTACTTCATCCAATATATACAAGTTTCGGATATATTTAACATTCGTTTCGTATTTTATTTAAATTATTACGATCGACACAAGGAGTATAAGCTACGTATTCTAAGTGTTAAGGAGGATTTGGGTAGTTCAAATTAAGACCAGTTTAAAACATTAGGTTTTGTATTGGCATGGAGAGAGGTATAAAAATCAATAATAATTATTTATTTGAAATGGAAATCCCCCAACCCCTTCCCATCCTCATTCTCAGTGTAACTGGACTTATTGACAACAGTGAACAAGTGCATTGCGAGTATAACGCCTTAGAACAAACAGACACCACTGCGGCTATTCTTGCAGTAGGTCACGTTTATAAATGTATTAAACTTATCCTCTCTGCATCCTCTTGATAGCAAAAACGACTTTTACAAAAATAATCATGTCCGAAGGACTGAGTGCTTTTTTTAAATTCTAATCCCTGCTTTTTACTACCTTTCAGGCTATACGCATGTTTAGTAACCACGCTAATGGGTTATGTATGAGTAGGATGGTGTTTATAGGAAGTGTACCTGCATTTTCTTGGTGATAGAGAGGAGAACTTTTGGAAAAATTACCCTCCATACACCCAACAGGAATTTGAACCCCAATATTCCCGTCATTAGCAGTCTAGTTTATAGTGACAGTGACACCTTAGACCATGCCACCACCGAAGTGGGTGCCTGAGTGTTGTATCTATAAAAGAATTGATTTAATTTGAAAGTCGTGGTATAATTTAATCAGTTTTGAAAGTTACGCGTAGAATACGCATAGTATTTTTTTTTTGAACCTGCTATATGTAATTTAGATCTTTGAAATTTCCGGGAACTTACATGATCAATAAATGCTGTGTGTTTTCTTAAAATAAATCATATTCTAATTCAGTATAGCCTATATGTTCATATGTACTTGTTATCCGTTTGGTCTGTAAGCAAAGTGATCAGATATTAATATAATATTATTGCTTAACAGTATTTAAATTCATATAGGCTTAAAATTTAACTAAACATCTTCTTCCCAAATTATTTATTGATTTAAGAAAAACCCAAAATCGAGTGACTTTCTACTATACTCTAAATAACCGTGCCTAATTAGAAGAAGACTAAATTTAATAAAAACCTACAAAATTTGTTGATCACACAAATGTTTGCTAAATTTCAATGATATTGATTGCATTTGGCATTTTTTAAAATTATTACCATGTGTATTTTAGGTGTCTTTTCAAACAAACTGATTAAATTGTACCATGAATTACAGACAAAATAAGTTCTATGACAAAATTACATTCAGAAAATATATATGTAGCAAGATGCTGTGCTATAAAAAAATATTTATACTGGAGCAATGTTTTATTTATTTTGTCTAGAAATGTTTTGTTAAAAAACTGCATCCACACTGACCTTTCATTGAGTCCCTATTTCTGTTGGAAGCATGGTCTGAGTGTAAAGATCATTTAGTATGGTTTGCATGTGACAGGGAGGTCGGGATTCGAATACTGGCCTTTTGTAATAAGATTATTTTTTCTATATTATGTCCTTATCTCCTTTTACGTAAGTTCGGGTACATTCAAAGGCTTTGAAAAGGAAGTTGGGGGGATTAAGACCCACCCCTGTAACATGATCTTCCCCCTAGTTGAAGTCCATGTATACGAATAAATTTTTACTGACCAAAAATATGGTAACATTTATACGGTTACTACCTAAAAGATTACCTTGCTCGCTCTCTGGTATATTTCAACTAATTTTTCTATGCTTGTTCCTAACGCATTGAAGTTATGAATATAGAGATTTTTCGGAAACTCATAGCCCAAACTACTACACATATAGCTTTTTTTTTTTTTAATACAAAATCTCAATACACTTACATCCGGGAAACTATGCTAATACCATTAAATTGTGTTCAAAGTTTAGCGTACAGCCCCGGGAGAGCAAAGATTTGAAGCATGCGTGTACAAAAAATAACACAAGAGCTAAGCGCGCGGCATTACACACCTCAACATCTTGGAACACGGCAGCAGAACATACCACAGTTAATAGTAAACACACACTAGTCTATATATAAATACAAATACGTTCTGAGAGTCATCATTAACGGTCCTAGATCACAGAACGTGCCCAACATTATTACATATGCATTACCGTGCCACTAACTCCTATGCAACCTGTTGTACAAGCATGCTTGAACCGCTTTTCTCTCCCGGTGTATAGGAGTATAAAGAATTTGTAATACATTTGGTTCAATCAAGATATAAGTGAAGCTTGGGCTATGAGTTTCCGAACATCTTGTATATGCAAAAAACTCAGGTAGTGAGATGTGGTGATAATATAAATATACCTACTGTATTTGTCTTTATTTATAATTAAATATGGTTTCGGGTTTAATACCTAACTATTTTATTTATTTATTTTATGTGATATTAATCGATTATAAATCATATATGAGCACATAAATATTTAAATAAATGTATACATATATATAGTACATACTATATATTAATAAACATAATAACTAAATATATAATATAGTATAAACTACAGTATATATACATATACATACATACAGGTAATAGGAAATTGTATCAGGGATTCAATAACTAATTAACTTAAGAAATCACCATCATCGTCAACTGTTTCAGGCCTGTGGCCGTATCCATTTAGTAAAATGCCCTCATTTTCTTCTATCCTTCCACCACTGTCCCTCCTTTAATTGCTTTCATTCTTCTCGTCTCATTTGGAAACTTTCTGTCACCTTCCCCTACTATCTTTCTTGGCCTCCCTTGCAGTCTTTTGCCTACATACTGTATCCCCATCACTTTCTTTGGAATACTCTCCTTCATTTTCATTACAAGCCCACACTATCTCAATATTGCTTTCGCTACTATCTCATGTACACCCTACACTCCCACTCTTTCCCTGGTAACTTCATTTCTTATTATGTTTCTTCCCGTGACATCTAACATGCTGATCACAAATTATTCCCATAGCCTCCAATTTCCTAGTGTCGTTTGTCTATATTTCCACTGCTTATAGGGTGACCTAGCAGTCTAAGGGTAATGTGTCAGACCTCTATGCTGGCGGCCGGGGTTCAATCCTCGGTCCCGGCAAAAATTTATCTGATTACCAAACCCTTCCTTCACCTCTGACAAGACATCTTGTGAATGTAAGGAATGCCAAGCCTCCACCGTGGTTCGTATTCCACGTTAAACTGTAGGTCCTTCATTTCATCTCACAATCACCCTACCATTATACATTAGCGTAAGTGCGTATAGCCCGAACGGGTAGTAAGACACGGTGCTAATAATAATAATCCACTGCTTATGTAACAATGGGTACAAAGTACGCCCTGTACAACCCTTCCTTATATTTCTAGGGACATTCTCTTCTCCAAAGCAGATCTCTCACACACATATAGTACAACTATTCCTGCTATACTATTCTCTTTAGATCTTATCTACTTCTATCTTTCGCCTCAATCACGCTTCCAAGATATTCTACATTCTGTACTTTTCTCAGCTCTACCATATCCAACATTATAGCTTTACTAGGCCTTATCCTCTTTCTTGAAATTACCATCACTTCACACTTCACAATGCTAAATTAATTCCACACTCTTTCATTCCTCATTCGATTTCTGTAGCTGTTCCATTACTTTCTCTTCCTTCATACCATCAGCAAACATCGTGGCTTTCAATATTTCTTTCCTGAGCTTTATTCCACTTTATTTATGACTGATTTCATTACAATTAGTAGTGTGAAAGGTAACTTCCCTGCTTCAATCCATTTTTATTTGGAACCACTATTTCCTCCCACTTTATGTCTTAATACAACTCCTGTTATCCTCAAACATGCTTTTCACTCTAATTACCATTACTCTTTCCACTTCGGCCCCCTCCATCGCTTTCCAAACTGTATGTCTATCCACGCTCTCATAGGCCTTCTCCACATCCATAAATATCATTACCAAGTCTCTCCCGAACTCACACCTTCTTTCTATCAGTGGTATTATGGGAAATATCAAGTACAATGTAGACCTTTTTTCCCTAAATCCATGCTGTTGTTCTCTCCAACTTTCTTTCATTTTATTTCTTGTTTTCTTTTCCAATATCTTTTGATAAATTTTTATTAAGTGGCATATCAACTTTATCTCCCTATAATTTGTAAACCTCTTCCACTCTACTTTTTTGAAAACAGGTTTTATAAATCTTTACCTCCAGTCCTCCAGTAGCCTACCTTGTTCCTTCCAAATCACTCTCAGCAACCTGTATAACCATTGTATACATGCTTCGTTTGAAACCCTTATCATTTCCACATTCAGTTCGTCCATACACTATGCTTCTACTTGTTGCATCCTATTTAATGCGTCCTCCACCTATTTCAATGACAGAACTCTTTCCTACTCTTATGTTATTTCTTCCTGCTTTTTGATTCATTTTCATCTCTTTCCTCTCCCGGGTTTAACATATTCTCAAAATATCTCATCCATAATTCCTTTTCGTACACTCATGCCTTTAACGTTCTGTTTTCTCATCCATTATTTTAATTTATTGTCTTTTCTCTATCCTCCAGTTCTTTATCTTGCTATAATAAAACCTTATTTTCCTCCACGTTTCAGCATTTATGTCCATATTTACATCTAATCCTTACTTACCTCTCATACCACTCAATTCACTATTTTTATTTTCTCCCTATATTCTTCTTTCTCTTCATTCCTATTCTTAAAAACTCCTTATGAATGCTTTACTTTTCTCTTCCACTGCTTCCTTCACCCTAACGTTTGATTATGATGTCTCTTTACACTTCCTTTTATCTCGTGTCCTCCCACATAATGCCTCTGTAGCACCACCCAAACTTTTCTTAACACTTTCCCTATTCCACTTCTAAAGTTCGCAACTCATCCTTGGGCATTAAGTTACTTGCCTTACTTAGGAACAGTTATATTTCCTCTTCATTTTTTAGCCTCCATACCTTTATTCCTTCTTGATTGATTACCTTTCTCCTACATTCCCATTTCTTTGTGTACGTCACCAATAACCTATGGTCACTATCTAAATACACGCTTAATATTACTTGAATAAATTAAAAGGTAGACCTTAAATATTTATGTATGAATGAGTAGCTTACTTCTGACCTTGATCCCCATCCCAGCTGTAAATCGTGATCTTATGACTATATCTTTCCTTCTTATAACAGCTGTTTACCACTTACACTTTATTTCTTGCACATAGTTCCAACAGCCATCTAACATCCTATTTTCTCTCTCCCCATCCTCCTTTCTCAGACACCTCCTCAAACCCTCCTCTCACTTTCCTCATTTTGCCTTAAGATCCCCCATTGCTACCTGCCCCTCTTTCCCCATATGGCTTTCCAGACCTTCCCAACACGTGTACTTTTATTCTCTTAGTCAACCCACTTGTGGGGTATAACCTTGTATAACTTCAAAATTTATTCCTCTATCCGTTATTCCCATCTTTAATATCCTATAAGTCATCCCTCTCACCTCCACTTGCATTCTTTCTATCATAACATAACCTATTTTGTTTTTCTTCCCTTCATTGTTTCCATTCTAATGCAAAATGTAGCTTTTCCTTAATTACCTCGTGCCGCTTTCTCTCCACTTGGTCTCATTCAGGCACAGGCAATCCACTCTCCTCTCATACATCCTGACCCCTATCTTTTCCATTATTCCAGAGTCACAAATCTTAGATTATGGCTGCCAACCATTTTCCTAATCTGGTATAGTACAGTATTTTCTCAAGTACTTTCATTTGTTTCGGCCACGGGCTTAATAAGTCTTTCTCGGCCTACACCTGAATAGCGTGGGTGCTGCTTATGGGTCCTAAGGTAGATCTTCTTTTGGTGGTAATCTTTCCTAACGGAGGCTACAGGTGCTTATGATCTAGCTCACAATCACCAGACCCCATCCTATAAGCCTGCCAACACTTCAAACCCTGTCCCATGCTTGTTAGATTTGTCTCTGACCGGTCTCCTCTCTCCTATGCTTATGACTTGGTTTCCGCTGGAATTCGACCAAACCTCTACCAGGTGACCCATATACTGGGGAACACCACTTGGGAGTGAGATTAGGAATGATTAGGAGAGGTTAATTGGAAACCACTAAGTAGGCTCCTTGTATTGCGCGTCAGAAATATTGGACCAATTTACATTTTTTTGCTCTATGCTGCGTGGTAATAGTGCAATTTCTATTTTAAATATTCGATTATTTATTTAAATTATTTTATATGATCTTCAATTAGTTCATAAATATTTGACTATCTCATCGCTGAAACTCTTTTTGATAACCATATATATATAAATATTAATTGAAAGATATATAATTAATATTTTTAAAGGTTTATACTAACTATGACAGTTAAATAAAATGGTGAGAGATAAGACCGAGAATAATAGTTGTTAATCTACGACCTTAGGCTTTGGAAGCCTAAATCTAAGAGCATGATTACTAAGGTGTCAACCTTTATTTAGCTATGTTTGATAGTTACGGGAAGGTTTGGGGTTCGATTCCTGGCTGGGAGTAATTTTGTCTAAATATTTTCATCATCTCTCTGCGCGAATTTGGATAGGTCTATATTTCCTCTAAATTTAATCTTCTTTACCCCACTACCATAAATTAATTAAGATATCAGAAGGGTAGTTAGGATTTAAACCACAAATATGAAAAAATACGCGTTTGAACGGTAGTAATCCAAGATATTGATTCATTTCAATCAAATTGTTGTATAAATGTTTGCTGTATGCGTATCAATGGTAAAAAAAAAATGTGTTAAATAGGGCTGTCACATTTGGTTATCAATCTAGACGCACATCAAGTTTAATTTCCAATGGAATATCAATGTTCTGGCTACTAGCAACTCAGCTTGAATAAGAAGGACAATAACATCAACTAGATCTTGCATCGACAATTCATAAAATTTTGAAAGTGATTTTTTTTAGCATGACTTCTTACTAACCATTCGGGTTGGGGCTCAGGTTATACGCCTATGTACTAATTACACCGATGTGTTAGGGATTAGGAAGGTTGAATTTAGAGAAGCTGCACCCACATTTTCGTAGAGGAGGAATGGAAAACCGTTTAAGAGAAACTATCCCTAATACACTAAACTGGGACCGAAACCCAATCTCCCCGTTTTTGGCAGTCTCTTCTATTGCGAGATTAGTGCTTTGGACCATGCGGCCATTGAAGCTGGTGATTTTTTATTAATAATTGTTACGTTTATCAACGTAATTTTTGTATCATCTTGACTGAGTATTGATTCATGTGGTTTATAAAAAGTGTTCCCAAATTAACTTGAATACATTAATAAATTACAATGACAAATCAAATCAAATGGGAGAAAACTACGTCAAAATTTCAAAAAATGATCTTAACCTCAACCTTATTGTCACCAGAAATCAAATTATGTTGAGAGTCTGACGCTTTAGACCATATAACCACCGAGGTGAGTTCTGGGCTTAACACATGTTTTAATTGGTGTTATATAAATTTTAGGAAATTGCATAAAGTATAGTTTTAGAAAGTTTCAAAACTATGTATTAAAGCTTCAAATTTATTGAACATTATGCTATTTCCCATGGAGATTTTGATATTTAATATTTTAGAAAAAAATATATTTTCAAATAAAAAATACAATTTGACAATTTTATGATCAAATGGTCTAAGCGTCATGCTCATAATATATTGTACTTCCGATGACAAAGATATTGGGGTTCAAATCTCGGATGGGTGTACTAAGGGTAGTTTTTCTTAATTGGTTTTCTATGCAAATGCGGGTATATTTTTACAATTCAAACTGGCTTATCGCTAGCACAATAGCGCAGTTAAGTAGGCCTACATAGAGGTTTAATTCGTATGAGTAGTGAGACGTGGTGTTAAAAGAAGAAAAATTCAAAATATAAACTTTTACTGATTTCTTGAAGCTACTGGTTGAGGTGACAGGCTTATAGTTTTAAATAAAATTATTTTTATAACCACGTATTACTAATAGATATTATTCAGGCTATACTCCCTCATACATGATAATTATTCCTATGGGCTAATGATGAGGAGAGAAGCATTTTAAAGGTAGTCTACCCGCATTTGCGTGGAAATAAAATGAAAAACAGTCAAGGGAAAACCATCTTCAGGAAAGTCGACTGAGATTCATTCCCTGATATGTCCGTCTTGGGTGGACTAGTCTAACATGAGAGCGACGCCTTAGATCGTTCGGCCACAGACGTGGGTAAATAACACATATAGACATAAGTCCGGATTGGTGGTCACTCGAATTACATGTCAAAATCATCTCGTCTGGTTTGGCCGTAACGGGGACAATCATAATTGGGTGTATCGAATTTTTTTCTACAATTTTTCCCCTCCACCTCTCCACGTAAATGTGAGTATATTTCCTTAAGCTTTTACCTTCATTATTCTTCCCTTTTTTGTTAATTAAAATTGCGCTTAGAACAGATAGGTTTAGTCAATATTTTATAAGAAGAATCTTATTTTCCAGTTATACAAGTTACAACTTATACTCTAATGTATTCTTACGCCAGGTAATATAGTCTACATCTGTCACTTTTGATACATTTATCTTCTTTTTTGTGTGTTTGTATTTGTGATATTTGCCGTAATGTACATTTTCTTAACTGACTGATTATATTATCACACGAGAATTTCTATGAACGAGAGCAAAAGGGCCTACCCATTTTGCTAGGAAAGGTGTTTTCACATACCTTACAGGTTTCTTTTACATGCCACAATCGACATGGGGCTGGTGGCTCTAATTCCCCTCTAAGGAAATTGTGCTACGGATTTTTATCGCTCAAGACAAAACGTTAACACCGGCTGGATTTGAACCTACGAACTTCGGGTCCTGGTTGAGTGCTTTATCCTATGACGATATAGGTTGACCAAATTTTATCAGTACATATTAAATATCATCATTTAAATGGTAATGTGTTATCAAGTTCAAAAGCAAAACCATTGTATTTTTTAAAAGGGCAGACCTCTGAAAATCTGACTGTAATAGACGTGATACAAAGTTAAATAGTTACATAACCCATTGTTGTGCATATACATTATGCTTTTACTGGTACTAGTTATACTGATATACCAAGCTTTCATAATTTAACTAACTAATGCATACAGTGAACGAAGGATAAGAAGGGTATATTGATAAGTTATACATTACACCAGCATCCCTCTAGAAAATAATTGGGAAAACCCCTCAATAAAAAAATGAATTCAGTATAGAAAGGAAACATGTCACCTGATTTAGAGTCAAGAGTAATATAATGAGCTACGGTTGCAATATTTGATTCATCATAAGTTTCTTATTCTATTTATTAACTGGGAAATATTATGTTGTTAATTTGTATGTGCATACTGGTACAATTTAAACTAAAATCAATTTTTTTTTAAATTTTAAATGTATTTAATACCAGTTTCGGTTGTCACATGCTTTAAGTGGATGTTTAAAAATTGTTGGATTATAAGGGACACCTTGGAAATGGATATTAACAAGGGGGTCACATTGTAAAAAAATTGTATTATATTTCTAAGTAAAAATAATTACAATTTAGTACCTACTTACCACCAGAGATTTAATATTTTATTTTGATCAATGATGGTGTTTAAATATTGTGTTGAAATCACTTTCATAAGTTCATTGTTGACAAATGGGTCTATTAACCGAGACTTTTAATTCTTTTTTATACCTTTTACTATAACAAAACTATTGTTACGAATATGATCCCAAACATTACACATATTTGGCTCTAAAACTCAACAACTTTTGAGAATTGATCCCTGTTGTAAAAATAAAGTACAAATTTGGTCCCCAAACCTCACACGTACTACTTAATCAAATTAGGCCAACTTCATAAACGTTGTATTTCCACGCTGTTTGTAAAAATAATGATGGGGTTGCATTATGTGTTGGTGCATAATGTGGTGTTTAGGCCACTAGTTTGACACGCTTGATTTAGGGCATCATTATCACAATGGGCATCTATCAACTCACCATAGTTATATTGTTTACATCTAACTGTTTATCTATTGACTCATTAATCACAACTTGTGAATGTGAGGAATGCCAGGCCTCCACCATGGTTCGGATTCCATGTTAAACTGTAGGTCCTCCATTTCATCTCACAATCACCCTTACATTACACATTAGCATAAGTGCGTATAGCCCGAACGGGTAGTAAGACGCGGTGCTAATAATAATAATAATAATAATAATAATAATAATAATAATAATAATCTATTAACTCACCAGATGACGTTGCCAGTGAGATATTAATTTACCCACCACGCACCTCTTGTACGCCATGGTCATGGTATCCATCCACGCCGTGTCATCGCAAAGATCTACCGCAATTATTGTAGAAAGATATAAGTTAATAGAAGTAAGGAACATATTGACGAGGGACATAGCTTAGAAATGTGTTTCAAGAAGTGAAAAATTTGAAGGGTATGTAACCACAAACAGCTGTTTTTATAAAATTACGAAAATAAGAGTAGAGCATATCCATGAGCCCCTTAGCGAGAAATACTTTTTGCTCGAAGTATATTTCTATTTTCTCTAAAAAATCTATGTAAATTTTGTATTGTTCATAGGTTTACTAATTTGAATTAGTAATGTTTATGTAGGTTCGCCATCAAGCTAAAAGAGAAACTTTATAAGATGTTCTCACGAGGCCAAACTAGATCACCCGACAAAGTGTTAATGAGAGTGATTCTGTGGGACAAAATAACATCAAATATTTTCAGTATGTTATTTATCGTGCTAGAAAATTTAAAATTGACCAATCACCAATGAACCTAGAAGAAGCATTGAACCGTTCGACAGTTGAAATGAGAGGTTTGGTTTCGTACTAAATTCGATAGACTCTGTGGTCTGTGACCAATCTGTTCTCCTTTTATGAGAATGAAACATTTAATTACGCTCCAAACTATTTGTATACAATCTACACGATACATGATTACATATTAATGGATATCAAGAGCGAGAATATGCACACAGCTATGCTTACTTTCCTAAAATATTTGCGCAGTAAGCACAGCTTGACTAAAAGCCCGACAGCAAATATTGTTAATTTCAATAAATCAATACAACCATTTCATTAGTGTTTTTATGTATATTTTGTGGCTGTAGTTTTCATGTAAAACAATCACAGTACAGTAAAATTAAGAAGATGGGTAAATTGGGCAGATAATATTTGAGGAAGCATTCCCCTGTTGGCGAATGGTTGAAACAGTTTTTTCAGGCTGCCCTTTGTCTCAGTAAGAATTTGTTGATGCAGTCGATGACCTCATAGCAGAAGCACTCTATTTGAACTATACGATTATTTTTTTTATAATTAAGCTAACGAGGGTGCCAATTTTCCAACTAAAACTTGGGTCACTAGCGAAAAATAACGTTCTTGTATGACTAACTGTTCTGACTTGTTTCACACCAATAACTACTAGTCACAATACATGCGTGTGTAAGTTGATTGAGGTGCTAAAAAGAAATTCAGTTGGAAACAAGAATCAACCTTCGCAGTGAAAATATCGACCGAGGCTTCAAATACCCAAGCAAAGGGAGCTGGACAAGGAAATAGGAAACATTTTCGGCAAGTACGAAAGGGATTAGGTCTCCGCTACACAACTTCTAAGGAAAATAGCCCAGAAATAAGAACGTTGTGATTAATTTGTTAGGATCTATTAAAAATTATTGACAAAAAGTTAACTGTTAATAGGGAATTTTTAAATCATCAAAATAAATTTGTCCATCAGTTTATATTTATTTATAAATATATATTACTTTCTCATATTACTGCAATATCTCTATTTTCCTCCAAAAATGGAGTGTTGCGAGTTGTTGGGACTTTTAGTATAGTTGGTATGTATGTATGGCGAGTCGATAATTGTGGCGAGTAAATGCTTGTGAACAGTCAATGAATGCCACTTTCAAAATAACTAATACGGGTTGATCAGGACTCTAATCCTGAGGTTTTTCTTATTTATGGTTTAGCACTCTCCCTATATCCAAGTGAGGGTACATTTCTTCTAATTTAAACCTTATTCATCCTTAAAAAAAGAAGTATGAATATTCTTAAAGGAAATATTGTAATAAGACGTAGTGCACTAAATTAAATCTCTTATTATTTAAAGATTTGTATTTTATAAAGTGGAGGTTAATTTATGAAAGCCAAATAAGTGCGTGGGCTGATATGTAATCTTTATCAAAACGTGTGCAATAGTAATTATAGCTATTATTACCATTATCATTAGTGGTTAAGTCCATCCTGTAATGGAGGAGTAGGTAAAACCCTTTTTAGCCTGAGCTCAATGCTACGCTGTACAAACTTTCACAGTAAAGGTAACATAAAGCGGAGAAAAGCTAGCTACCAACCTTAACGGAGCGGTATTAAAAACCTCCCATACCCTTGCTTCTGGCCACTCATAAAGCTACACACTAAAATAAGCTATATGTTAGTAATGGCTAGAGAGACACACATAAAAGCATTTTATAACATATTAAATGAGATGGACGTGCACAAAACTTTTCACGAAATCAACAATAAACAAAATACAGAAAAGTAGAATCCTTCTGTAAACTAATAATGTATTCATTCTACCCTATATATAAAATATATCAATTTTTAAGTCTTGTGTAAATTAGAATCATAAAAAAAGTTAAGTCTGTGAAATTAATTTTTGACTTTTTGGATTATATCGTACTAGTTTCAGGAGGTAATATAGTAGAATAATAAATCAAAAATGATGAATCCGACAGATCATTGGCAAGGGATAAATTAATACTACTATTTCTAGTATATACAGTTGATTTGTGAAAGAATGTTACACTAGACATTATCCATTAAAAATCACTTCAAAATTGATCGAAAAAATAATATATGTGTTGATGGTCTAACATCCTTAAAGCTATAGTTCATTCAAATTAAATGTAGTAGGATTTCAACAAGAACTATTTAAATTAACGCACACGGTTAAGTTCCAGTGTTATTTTTTAACTAGGTTTAATTAAGGTGAGATAAATATATTCAAAGATATCTGTATCTGCAACCAAAGCTAATTTTCAACTTCACACTTAAGGTTATCTAATAATTAATTTTAAATATCAATATAGTACAGGCTTGCTCGTGAAAATTCCACAGGATGTCGCAAAGTTATTGATTAAAGGTGCATAAACGTCAAATAAACAAAATCTTAGGAAATGAGAATACAGTTTAAAATAGAACGTCACTCTCCTATTAGAATGAACTGCCGATGATATCGGGGTTTGAATCTAGGTCCAATTTATAAGGGTTTTTTTCATTAAATGGTTTAACACACTACCTCCACGTAAATACAGGTACACTTCCTATAAATTAAACATCCCTCGCCTTAAATTATCTTATTTAATACATATAAGTATTCGACATACTATCTTGGTTGGCAGTGTGTCTATCTAATGAGCTAAAGGTCTCAGTTTCGATTCTTGGCATGGCCGAAAAATGTATAATTGGCGAAATGTGGGCTTACCCTTTCACAGTGATCAATTAACGGTAGGGGATTGGATGTTGTGTCAGTCCTAGTTTTAAGTTATATTGTAAGGGATATGAAACTACGACAGGCCTGGCATGCAGGTAGTGGAAAATATATGGCTTGGATTTAAAAAAAAAACAGACCACAGACTGGAAACACGAGGGGATGTAAAGTTAAGTGGACATAAGTATAATCTAAACGGAAAAACACTTAGAAAACCTATAGGAATATCTCACGTTATGTTGAGTTTGATAGCTAGTACCTGTTCGGGCTGTACATAAACGTATTAATTTATGCTTATGTGTTGGATATGAGGAAGGTTGAATTAAGAGGATGTGTACCCTCGTTTACGTGGATTGAGAAGGGGAAAAAATATTTATGATGAATCACAATCAGTACGCTCAAGTGGTGTTAAAAGTCCGGCCTCCCAACTATCACCAGTCAAGTCTTTTGCGAGAGTGATGCATTAGGCCAGAGGTCCGCAACCTTTTTGTTCCTTAGAGCACATTCAAAGCTAGCAGTAGTGCGGCGGCCACCAATCACGTTTTCAACTAAATTTATAGCCGAACATAATTCATAATGCAACTAACACACACAAAAAAATACATATTTAAAAAAATTATGAATTTAAAATTTAATGGGTTTTTGTAAAAATCGCATATAAAATAACGCAAATGGTACAAACGCAAAGTTAGTCCAAAACCAGTTTAAACGATTGAAACAATTTTCATCAAACCAAAAGTCAATATCAATAAATAAATAAAAAAATACTGCCTTATTTACGATTTTAACAAGACCAAAATAATTACACAAGGAAATAATTTAACTACTCATCACCATCTTGTTGCTTAGGTACATTTAAAAAATATATGTTTAGTCTATGTTTATTCAGGCAAAAAAGCTGCGTAGACCCATGTCAAGATATTTGCAAAGGAAATATAAGTATTAGCACGGTATTAGTGAATAGAAGGGTAGTTCCAAGTTCCATGGCCCCCGCGAGCATAGGGTTGGGGTTCCCTTCCTTAGACAATGCAGGCACTGAAACGGATATCAAATGTTTGAACAAGAAAATTTAGAAAGGTTACTTCAATCTTGACCACATTGGTGAACAGGAAGACTTATTTAAATAGCTTATATTCTAGTCCCTGGGGGTGTCAGAGTTCGGTTCTCATCTGGGTGTACTTAGGGTGCTTTCTTTATAATGATTACTCACTATCCTTCCACTACGTCATAAGGTTCCATCCATAAGCCATGTAACGCTGTTGAGAGGGGTGGCTGGAGGAATATCTAATGTCTACATGGGGTTACATGGGGGGAGGAAAGCTACATCACAGTGATATGTAACACAGGTCTTATATTTAAATAATAATGTTGAAAAATGTTATGATAAATAAATAAAACTATGAAAATATTCCATTTTAGAAAACATTCTAAGCAAGTTGAAAATAAGGAGTGGATTTGATTTATAATTTAAGACTTAGATATATTGCTTAAAAATCTATAGAAAGAGTTGATTGATAAATTTGATGAAGTTAAATGATATAAAAAATAAAATTACAGATCAAAATATATAATTAGGTAAATCTATGGTGATAATATAGTGTCAAATAGTGAACATTACCCATTTAATAAATTTTAAATGTGTAATATTCACTATTTGGCAATATGTTATTACCATAAATTAACTCAATTATACATTTTGATCTGCAATTTTATTTTTTATATCAACTAACTTAACCAAATTTATCAATCAACTCTTTCTATAGATACTTAAGCAATATATTTAAGTCTTAAATTATATATGAAAATATTGTTATAGAATTTTTTAAGTTATTTATATTCATGTTTAAATTAGATTTTGAGTAGTATTAAATAATCGGAGTCACTCCGATTATTAATGTCACATAAGCTTAAATATGAAATAATCATATTTACTATTGTTGGGAAAATGTGTGTAACATGTTTTACAGGAATAAGGGGTCAGGATGAAAGTCTACTTGGAGTTACATGGAAAGGGGGTGGGGGGAATTTGGGTGTCATAAAAATGTAAGAAAAAATTGTTACATGGTTTATGTATGACCCCTCAGTGTAATTAAATACGTAAAGCTTGTAAAGGAAGTAAGTGGCAGTGTGGAAAAAAAAATCGTTAAAAAGGGTTTATTTTAATTTTTCCTATAAGAATTTTTGGTTGATAGCATTTTTCCTTTTGAACTTAGGTTAATTTACCATAGGATTGGTGGTAGCTAATGGCTAGCAAAAGCTACCAGATATGCTCTTATATATCAAATCATCAAACCATATGATCTACATCCAAGACCCTAAATGTACTGATTTTTTTATCACTTCTCCCATTCAAAATTTTCACAACAAACAAATTGTTTTTAATTATATTCTTCTTTTAAATGATTTTACATCTTCTGCTGTCAGTTAGCACCATTCTTATGTCAAGTAGACTATGTATACTAACGCTGACTATAGGGTCCATTTGACGGATATTTAACTTGTTCCCATCTGTAATAACCAACCAGCTATAAATGTTAAGTGTGTTCTAATAGTTTTTAAAGAAACCAGAAATATAGATATTTTATTCTTGGCCAACATTCAAGAGGAGGTAGGTGGGGAACCCGTAATCTGGTTTCTTATTCTCTTTCTAAGCGGATAACGATGTATTTTTATCACTTTATCCTGTTTCTGTAGGTAATATCAAAATTAAAACGTATTATTATAAAATTACTCCTTAGTTAATAATGTCTCAAGTTGTAGCTAGTCTGTAAATAGACGCTGGCAAATTATTCTTTTAAATATTTATCACCTGCTTAAAAGTGAAATTGAATCATCAGCAGGAAATGGACGACCTAAATTTCATTTTAGTTTCAATATTATGTTTTGATCCAAAAGATTTTTACCATCTCAAATAAAAAAATAAAATAAAATCGTATCTTGCCCTGAGAGTATTACGAAAACGTTTCCTATAAGCCATGTTGACATTTCCTCTGCTGAAACTTGGCAGACAATTGCTACTTCTCCCCTCCCCCCTTTATTCCTTCCCTCACAAACATCCTCAAGCCAGACTACAAGTGCTTACAACAGCGCTCAGTAACTCCACCAAATCAAACCTCCCCCCCCCCCCC
>CABFOV010000335.1:2982-39164 GCA_902141375.1 Timema poppense
CACCAAGCCTTAAACGTTTTTTTTTTTTTAATTTAAACTTAGAATATTTTCTTTTTGACTAACATTTTACATATCATTTTAAAGATTTTAATTTGGATTCGAGATTCAAAAGAAAATTTAACATTAGGTTTCGAGAAAGTTAAGATCCATTTCTAATCATATATGTCAGATGGATGGAATCTGAATTGTCTTGAAACCGAATCTATATATTAGTAGCTTTTGTAATGTCGGACACTGTCCTTCCACCAGAATCCTACTATATGTTTTACGATAAATATACACAGAGTATTAAACTGTATACACACTTTGAATGCTAATATAACAAATTGGGAATAAAAAAGTTGTAGCGAGAATGTTAAATGTCATTGCTTTACTTATGTCTTCAGTAGTTAAGTAATGGTACATTTCTCCGAATGGCATTACAACAATGAAAATGAAAATGACGTAACCTCGTTTATTGTTTGAGCAACGTAAGTAAATTCTTAAGTCTTATTGGAAAACGAAGAATGTCATTGAGGTACAAAGACGTTGGATAAGTGAATTAAAACACCAACACTGGTAAAATTGGCAAGATTTCGTGACAAGTTTGAGGCTGATGGAACAATGCTGAATATAAACAAAGGACGGTCCGGAAGACAGAGAACGGAAACTGGTAATGTATGTTTCGGCCTTGTTACTAACACTAACACAATCGCCGGATAGAAGCAAGTCTGTAAGGCAATGTTTTCAAAGAGTGGTGGTCAATCCAGAGTTAATCGCTTTTGCGGAGTGTGAAGTGGAAGCCTCAAATTCCGAGATTACTTCATACAATGAATGAGGACGATCCAGATAAACGACTTCAATTTTGTGAGTGATATTTGTACATGTTTAAAGAAAGAAAAGATTTTCAAGAGTTAATGGTTTGGTATGATGAAGCAACTTCCAAACAGTTAATATACCAGGGATATCAGTGTGGTGCGGCTTCTCTTCCAGATGAATGATAGGGATGAAGAGTGCTACTTTCAGCAGGATGGTGCCAGTACCACGCCGACTTTAGAGATTTTCTTGATGTCATTTTATCTGGGAAATGTATAGTATGAAAAGGAAGGGTAGAATATCAACCTCGATCTCCTGACTTATCACCACTGAACTTTTACCTGGTTCTAAAAAACACTGTGTACAAAACAAAACCAAGAACATTGCAGGGCACAAGAAACGAAATTTAAAATACCTGTGCCGCTATTCCGTTAGAAACATTACAGCGCGTACCTATGTCGCTTTGTTGCACATCGTTGTCAACAATTCATTAGTAAGCTATTGCTGCTTGTCATTTAAAACAATAAAAATGTATATGCATTTTATTGGGATACTCTGTATCTTCTGGTAGGAATTACAGTATTTCTAAGCTAGTAAAAATGTAAAAATATTGACCTTAATGTTGGGTGGAAGGAAAGGTGAGTTAAGGGTAGTATTTTTGTCGTTTTTATATCAAAACAATTTTTTTGGTCATAATAAATCAAAGTGTTCATATAGCTTAATTATATTTACGTGGTGACCCCAACAATATTTGTCAATGGATGTCCTGGAATTTAACGACAACCTTTTCTCTTAATTTAAAAGTTTGCCATCTAAAACTCGATGATAATGACAGATATTCAACAACTTTTGATATCACCTTACGAAAAAAAGTTTTATTTATCATGGCAAAAAAAATATATATATAAAAACTTCATAAACACTGGCCTTTTCTTGTCTTCCTTACATCCCAACCTTACCTCGCATTACTTCCAACCTCACTTTAAAGAGTTCTCTAAACTAATTTATAATAAATTACCAATAAGAAGCACACTACACTAAAACATAGGCACATAAAATAAGTCATATAGTCCTATGCAATATGGTACGGGGGATATTATCTTTCAGTTAAAAAAGTAAATACGTCATGTGTCATGTTCATAATTCATGTGATGTATATCTAACACTTTTTATGCGCAGTATATAGTATAAAATAACACTAACAACATAGTAAAAAGATGTTGGCATTGATCACAAAAAATTATGTTATTTAATGTGTTCCTCCTACCAGAATCCTACTCTACTTTATTCTCACGTTGTATGTATGAACCATCAAACGATCGGCCACAGTAGCTCGCTAACGCACGTTAGGTAACACAACTCGGGAGTCTTATCTAAGTTACGTGCGCACGGTAATTGGCGAACTGCGTGTGGGCTTGCGTGCATTGTGTATATATAGCCTACCTGTGTAAAGTGCGGGGGAGAGTTGTAGATAACGTGTAAAATAAAATTGCAATGATAGATGAGTGCCCCCGAGTTTGCCAAGATAGTCTGGTTATCTCAAATACATAAGAGCTTTTATTCCGGGTTGACTACATCTGAGGATTTATTTATCCGGCGATCAACACAACACTACCAAATAAGTTAACACAACGGAAAGGATTTAGGCAAAATTTAAGGATTAAAAGAAACAACTTTTAGAATTTTCACGGAATGTGGGTTAAACTGGATTTTTTTTTAAACACCATTATCGGTATTATTATTATTATTAGTAGTAGTAGTATTAGCACTGCGTCTTACTACCCGTTCAGGCTCTACTCACTTCACTAATGTGTAATGGCAGGGTGATTGTGAGATGAAATTAAGGACCTACAGTTTAACGTGGTATCCGAACCACGGTGGAGATCTGGCATTCCCCACATTCACAAGTTGTAATTAATACACGTTTTCTCAGAGTTGAAGGAATATCGGAAGTAACTGTCTTTAATGCCTAGCTATGGACTTAAATAGACTTAATTGTAATTATCCACTTTTGTGTATAACATTTTAGAAAACATTCTAAACTATGAAATAAAGTAAGGAGTGTTTCTGCCCAATCCCCCTACCCACTATCTATAGTTCAATCTGTCAGGATAGCCTATCAAAGGGTGGTAGTCGTCGGGTAAGAGCCTTTAAAATAGTCAAACTCGATGTGTTGATGGATTTATTGTAGATTTAAGTACATAATGGGATGTAGATAGCTAATTGGTAAAATACTAAGAATGTTATAGCCCAAGTCAGTCAAACTAGGAAACAGTCCTTGAATACGTCTGTATCGGTGAACTACTCTACCCAGTCCTTGACAAGAATTACATAGTCCCATCTCGATGGTCCTCGCCGTCAACTATCAAAAACCCTTTGACTTTCTACAAAGCATTTCCGCAAACAAAAACCATATGTCCTAGTTTATCACCTACTCATAGCATAAAAAATGTGTCATATTTAATGATTTTTTGCTAAATGTAATTTACTGGTTTGTTACTATACACATGCAAATCTGACTTGCAAAACATATGTGTAAACTTATTGTGGACTGTTCTTAATAATAGCGTGGCTTTTTAATAGCTCAGCCTTTCATTATTACGAGGGAACTGTCTCTTATATAACATACAGTAGCCCCATGACTTCTTTGGTGCTGACTGACAGCTCACAGCTGACTTCTGACAGTCAATATTTAGGTATATACCTAAATTTTGACCGTCAAAAGTGACAGCTGCTAAACACATGTTTTTGCAGATCATATGGTTCGGCGTAGGGATACATAATTTGGTCTGGTAACTTTTCAAAGCTGTCAGTCAGCACCAAAGAAGTCATGAGGCTACTGTATATATGTCCATATGTTACTAGACACAGACATGAGCGTAATATAATAATAGATAAGCTTGGGATATATTGTATGGATATATTATTATTATTATTTAGCACTGCGTCTTACTACCCGTTCGGGTTATACGCTTTAAGTACTAATTACGCTAATGAATTAGGAATTGGGGAGGTTGAATTAGAGCAAGGGAACCCGCATTTGCGTGGAGGGAGAGTGGAAAACCATTTAGGAAAAACTACCCCTAGTTCACCCGACCGAGATTCGAACCTCGATCTCCCCGTCCTCAGCAGTCGAGCAGCTCAACACGACTAGCGCGTTAGCCAACTACGCCACCGAGGCGGGTTGTATGGATATAGATGATCAAAATAAAGAATTTATACATTGAAATAATATTCTGTTATCTAATTTATTCAATACTATCTCAAGGTATTGATTCTTACTTTAGATAATCTATAATAAATATCAATTAAATCTAACAATTATAGATCCAAGTCTTATCTATTATTAATTTTGTTTTTGTTTGATATTTTTGAGCTAAGAATCTAATATAATGTTTTTATTTATTTATTTGAGGTATTTAGCATGTACTTTCCGAACCGACTGATTATAACAACACACGAGAATTTCTATGAGCGAGAGCAAAAGGGACAACCAATTTTGCCGGGAAGGATATTTTCACATACCTCCCAAGGTTATTTTACTTGCCACAATCGAAATGGGACCGACGGCTTTGCTTCCCCTACGAAGGAAGTTGTGCAATCAATTTTTTATCGCTCAAGAAAAATCCGTCGACTCCGTCTAGGTTTGAACCCACGCGTATGGATGGGTCTTGAGGCGAGCACTTTAAGCCAAGCCCATCAAGATCTACTCTTAATTTTTTTTTTTTATAAATGCTATACACATAATCACACATGTATTTATAAATTGGAGATGGACGGTTGAATCCTCGATTTCTTGGCTCCTTCGAATCCTATAATATTTGAGAGATTCGAGATTCGTAAAAATCTAAAAAAAAGTATTTCGAACACAATTATTATGAAGCTTTTGAATTCAAATAAAAATTATAAGCAATATTAGTAAAAGGAATTAGGACTACTTATACGAACAGGGCTTTTTTTAATCTTTATTCAAAAACTATATTCCATTATGCCCTTGACAAATATTAGAGAACTGTTCATATTACTAATTTTGTATCTTATACGTCTAACTTGTTTTACATGTTAATGTGTACTTACGAGATTAATTGACTCTGTTAAATATCTCAATTAAAAAAGCTAACGCAATTGACCTCTTTAATAACCAGAAAGCTCTAAAGCGGTTCGATGCCTTATCTTCTTTTTTTATAGTTTACCGAGAATCTTAACACTATCGAACGCTTGGTGAGGATAAGGATCCTTATTGTTGAGCACACCGTGTGAAGAAAGAACAGCGAAGGAGCGAACGACGTGTGTCGAGGGCGCTGAAAGTTATAGCCGGTGTCTAGTTCAGTTGGGGAGTGGGAGGCTGGGAAGCAACCTCAGCAAGTGAATGATGAATACATTGGTGTGGTAATGAGTGTGTGAGAACACTGGCCACTCATCATCGCCAAGGAC
Source organism: Timema poppense (assembly GCA_902141375.1). Classification (NCBI taxonomy): domain Eukaryota; kingdom Metazoa; phylum Arthropoda; class Insecta; order Phasmatodea; family Timematidae; genus Timema; species Timema poppense. The sequence continues at coordinate 8,212 of CABFOV010000335.1, forward strand.
ACTCTTGCAGTGGCGGACGATACAACCTTGCGTCTTGATGAGGGGAGACCAACACACATGCGCAAACATTTTACACGATTTATTTGTGGTATTTAACGCGCACTTTCTGAACCGACTGATGATATCAGCACATGATAATTTCTATGAGTGAGAGCGAAATTTTGCCAGGAGAGGTATTTTACACATATATTTTAGGTTGTGTTTTTACATGCCTCAATCGACATAGGACTGACGGCTTTATTTTCCCTCCGAAGAAAGCTGTGCTACGGATTTTTATCGCTCAAGAAGTATCCGTTGACCCTGGCTGAGCTTAAACCCACGAACTTCGGGCACTCGCGTCGGTGATTAAAGGGACTTAAACAGCATTTTTTAGCAGGTGCGCTTTGTGAGTTTGGCGGAAGATTGAAAACGGAGAGGAGAAACAAAATCGAGTAATAAAAATAATTTTTTGGAAATCCATGATCAAAATTATTTTAAAATAGATGTTACAAAACTCCGCAAGGACTTTCTCGCTCCATTGTTTAAAAATGGAGATATTTACTCAAAACTCGTAATATATGTGAAATGAAATTATGATTATATACTAGCAAACCCGAGCAAAAACTGCATTATACTTATGTCAAACATTTTATGACTCCCAGTTTTGAATTTTATAATTTTATTTTGAAATAATTAAAGTCGTCATTTGTATATTTGTACCAATAAAAAATTATCGATATTAGGTCCACAATGGTCAACACTTTGTATTAAAATTTCAACTTCTAGTTAAAATTTTTGACATTTTATTAGCGGTTTCACATCTTATGGTTATGTCATTGCTATTAAATTCCTCATTTATAAATTTTGACCAGTAAAATAAAATAGATAAATATTGACTATTGAGTCTAAAATGAAAAACTAGATCATTGCTGTACAAACATTTCCCCTGAGAGTTTAAAGGAAAAAGAACATCAACTTTTTGAGAGACTTACTAATATTTACTTTTTCTATGGCACTAGGGATTTATTGCGTTAGAACTTAAGTAGTATCTCTTCACTAGTACAGCTCACAAGATTGTATTAAAATATTTGCCAACATCTCAGAAACTATATTATATTTTTCAAATAACTGTTTATTTTAATTTTAAATAGTACTACAGTTTTGCAATGATAAGTTATTGAATATCTCAAATAGTTGCGAATATACGGAAACTTCCGCTTCTGTGAAGTACCCTAAAAGTTATTTTCATGGGAAAATGAAAATAGCCGTTTTATTTAGAATCTTAATCAACGCCTAGACACGAATTCTAATCAAAATTGTTGAGCCGATTTTTAAAAATAGATTTTGTTATCTTTTCACCCTTTATTAAACTACTCTTAATTTTAGGGTTGAACAGACGCACAGATAGACGGCATTTCAAAAACCACTATTTAGGATTCGGGGGATCATGAAACGTCGACATCCGTCAACATCTCGGGTTAGATTTTTTTTAACGGTCTCAATACTTAACCTTATGTTTTCGAAAAGTTAAAAAATATATACATTAGCGTATAGCTTGAAAGTTATTAGTTTAGTAAAAATATGTTTCAAATAAAAGTTAAGTAATATAAATAGTCTTACATATTTGCAATGATAAGTAATTTTATATCTCAAGGAGTTACGGAGATATGATTTTTTTTAAATGAGAATTTACGCATCAGACCGGAATCCTTAAAGTCATTTTGAGGAAAAATTGGGAGAAGCCATTTGGTTTTTGATATTAATGAATGTTTATAAATGAAATCTAATCAAAGTTGTTTTGAGCCGATTTTGATAAAATCGAATTTGTTTCTCTTTTCGCCCTTAAGTAAACTACCCTAAATCTTAGGGTTAGATATCCAATTCCAAAAACCTCTCGGGGCAACCCTCTAAATACCTTAGATACCAAGTCTTAGCCTGATCAGTAAAATGGCAAAGGTTCTACTCCGAGGTACAGACATACGAAAATTCAAAAAACACTTTTTCAGATTCGGGGGTTTATGAAACGTCGAAATTCACTAAAATCTCGAGTTTGATCATTTTTTTACGATAACAATAATTTCTCTTCTTGTAAGGAAGCGAGAAAGTAAAAATAGCACAATGATTATAGAGTTTTAGTTATTGAACTTTTAAACACAATATTTATACTTGTTTTTAATGAAAAAATCTCCTTAAAACGCTTATGGTGTGCCTTGAAAATTTTAGCGCCTTGTTCAGTGTGCCGTGAATTTAAAAAGGTTTTAAAACGCTGGTCTAAGGCGTCATTCATTCAATGGACTGCCATTGACTTAGAGATAAGGTCTCGGATCCCGGTTAGTATACTGAGGGAGTTTTTACCCTAAATTATTCTCCTCTCTCCACTCAAATCTGGGTATATTTATTTCCTCTAAATTCAAACATCCTAATACCCAACACATAATAGCAATGATTGATTATACGTATAATCCGAACAAGAAGTAGGGAACGGTGGGAAAAAAATAATAAACTGGTTCATAATCATCGTATATCCGTGAAATTATTGACTGACCTTTCTTTCCTTGTGTCTTGGGATCAGTTCTGTCAAATAAAAGGGGAAAATAACAGTCAAAAGGGATGCAGTCTCTATTACTGTTGCTTCTAAAAATATAAAGTTTTTCTTTTGAAAATAATATACAGTAGGTATTGGTGGCTTTTATTTATTAGTAATTTAAACTACAGAAGCCCCATGACTTCTTTGGTGCTGACTGACAGCTCACAGCGCACGTCTTTGGAAAGTTACCAGAGCAAATTATGTATACCTACGCTGAACCATATGATCTGCAAAAACATTTGTTTAGCTGCTGTCACTTTTGACAGTCAAAATTTAGGTATATACCTAAATTTTACCTGTCAGAAGTCAGCTGTGAGCTGTCAGTCAACACCAAAGAAGCCATGGGGCTACTGTAGGTAACTTTAGATAACATAATTACAAAGAAGAGTTTTAAATAAACTCATCAGCATTCTTCTGGGAAAATGATGAGGCATCACTTTGGAAAAAATACATTGTTGGAAATTGAAACCCGCCCTCTACGGGTCAGTCAAGTTTAAGCCTACTAGCTCACACTTTAAAGTAAAACTTGGACAATAGTCTCCGGTAGAGTCTTCTCGTCTTAATGCTCGTCTGGGATAAACGCACAGTACTTCAATTTCACTAATAAGATAAGACCGAGGAAGGTAGAATGTGTATGAAGTATTTCCGCACTTGTGTGAAGGAAAAGTGGAAGATACTCTCAGTACACCCGGTCTAGATTCGAACCCCGATATCCCGTCGCTGGCAAACAGGATGAGGCTGCCGTTTTGGTTTGGTTGCTCATCTATGCGAGTAATATTTATCTAATTACTTTTAAATAATTACATCAACTTGTTTTTAAAAGATAATCTAAGAAAATGTTTCTTTGATTTAGAGGCATAACATTTCCAGAATAATTTCAAGACATTCGAAAATAGTGAACACGACGCTGTAACGCCATCTTAATGTGAACTTTCAGTAACATTAAAGTTTTCTGCTTTTACGTTTTTTAAAAATATTTAGTGAGCTGACGTTAAAAAAATATTTAAATATGCAAGAACATTTCTTGGTACTTGGATGGAAGTAATGTCTCCTTAGACACACTTTCCCAACCTATATGCTCCGTAGACTGCTTGTGGTCCGCGAAGTTAATTTATAACTTCATAATTTATAGCTTAAGAATTTTTTTTGTAAACTAATTCATAAAAAAAATTAATCTTACACATTATAGAAGATTACATTTATTTATTTAAGTGTACATTTCTAATGTTAATTCTTGGTCAAAGGCCCCCCTCACGGTAAAAAATATATATATATATAGTGGATATATTAAAGGATGGTTTGCTGTGCATTTTCGTAGTAAAATTTTGAATTGTTTCACAACTTAAGTAAGGTTGGGAACCGCTGAGTTAAAGTATGAAGAAGCTAATAGTTAATAGGAACGATTCTTCTGAGCAATTTTCAGTTTGTATTGGTAGGTCAAGGGCTCTGTCGCGGCCGTCTTGTGGCCCTGACCTCACAACATGCAACCACTGGTCGTGGTCATTCACTGAGGGAACAGTGAGTCATGTTCGTTTAGAGAATATTGAGTAAGTAAAACTGCATCGAATTTGATTACGTCACAATTCCTCGCGAGTGCGTCTCAGCATAATATGTTGAGGCTGTGTTTATGATGTAATCACAAATCACCCTGCCGGTAGGCACGCGGAAGAAGTTCATTTAGACTGGTTTGCAGGTAAGTAAGAAAATTTTCCGCAGTGGTGGCTTGCGACCTACTAAGTAGGGAAGGGAACTGAAGGGGATAACTTGAGCCTATGGATTAAAAAGCTTTTTGAGGGACGAATGGGGTGTGAGAGTGGGGCCAAAAGTTGCCAGTAAATAACTGGCGATAAACTGAAAATAACATTTTTAAAAAATATTGGCAATCAGAGCTGAACATATTTTGTTAACATTTTCAAATCTTTAAATCCCAGAGGACGTGGATTTTATCGATGTATTAACTAACAAATTTGATCAACCGTGAACCCTATGTTAGTGACAAATTCAACCACCAAGCGCTATAGTCGATACGTGAGTATGAGAAGAAAACTTGAATCGCTGGAACTTGTTTACATATCTGGAATCATTCCTAAGAGAAAAAAAATGAAAACTTTCCGCCTCACATCTCTAATTCCCAGCGAGGAGGTTTGAATCCCGGCTGAGCGCACTGAGAGTGATTTTCCTTAAATAGTATATTGCTCTACCTCCGCACAAATTCAGGGACATTTCTTCTAAATTTTGGATTTCTCATCTACCATATTAGCGCAGTTAACATATTTGAGTACAACCCGAACTGGTAATAAAATTTGGCGGGGAATATATATATATATATATATATATATATATATATATACATACAAGCTTTTTATAATACTGACTCAAAATATCCTCTTATTTAAGCCATATGGAACATATTGTAACTATATTAGAACAATATCAATTTATTAGCTTTATTTTTAAAAATACCTCAGTTATTAAGATAATCCTCATTTACACTAATATAATAAGGATGAGGAAGGTAAAGCTTATATTAAAATGTGCTCAATTTACTTGGAGCTTGAGTTGAAAAGCTATTTAGGAAAAATATCTAAATATACCCGTCCAGGATTCCAGCATTGACCGTCACATCACCCGCTTATTAACCCAAATGATTTTGGCGCCATAGCCGCTGTGTTAGCCGCCGACGCGAGCGATTGACGTATTAAAATATACGGCTAACTCTTTTAGGCATTTTTTTATTGATTATTTATTGTCTTACAGTAATTAAACTACACCAACTTATTTAAACACTCGGAATGAAGGTGAATTTTTAAATAGATAATCAAGTATCAGCCTCAATACACGTCCTTACAGACGTCCAGAAATACAGCGTTATAGAGCAAAGGGTCATTTTTATCTATTTTTTTAACCACCCCGTCTCACTACTCTTTCGGGTTATACACTTGTTTGCTATTTCAAAATACGGTTCAAACTTAAATGTGGTTGAAAGGTATCAACGTTTCCTTAAAGGATTAAAAGCCGGTTTAAATGTTTACAATATATATATTTAAAAAAAGGCGAAATTAACTTAATTCTAATAAGTTATCACGATAAACTTATTAATGGCTTTAAAAATATATCCAGGTTTAATGCAAACAAATAAAGTAGATTTTTAATGGGGTCACAACCGGAAATTATAAGATAACTGTGATTTTGAAGCTTCAAAACTATCATTCCCAACAAAAACTGATTCGCAGGTATGTTTTAAAGCAGGGGTTGACAACTGGTCGATTTCGTGTCAATTTTAGTAAACCACGTAAGAAACCTACAGGCTACTTTGTCACTAAAGTCAACCTTTTGAGTCTTCTCATCTCGTAAATAATATTTGAGTGTGACCAAAAAACCTCGATTAGTCAAAATTGGTAATATTAAAAGAAAATTAAAAAGATTAATATGAATATATACATTTTATCTGTTCTATATTTACTTCCAGAAGGGGGGGGCATAAGTATTTGAGGAAGATTGATTTTAGGAAATTAAACAAATATGTACAGAAAAAAGTTAAAAGTAGTGTGGAGAAACGCAGTGTGATCTCGATATCTTTGATAAGTCTTGAAGTCGATCAAGGCCTAAAATTTCCCAACCCTATTTTAAAGTGACATAAATAATGAAAAATGATTTCCTTCTTGTGAGGTGAGCTTGCGCTTGCAGCGCTAATGTCCACATAGATTAAGCAGGGTCAATCTGTTGTAATAAGGACATAAAATTCATATGCGAACCAACTGAAATCTTTCAGATAAGTTAACTATTAAATTATATTAATCATTTAAACTTTACACTTTAAGGGGGCCTTCTAATAAGGTATGTTGGAAGGGTACGTGGGAAAAGACTAGGGATTTTGCAGTTTTTTGAACAATTTTTTTTTTGCCAACATAAATAAAATATTTCTCCTGTAGAAATATAGAGTTTAATCTTTTGCACATGGTGATATCAACAGTTCTTGAATATCTGTCAAGGGTGTTCTGGAATATAATTACAACTCTTTCTCTTCATTTAAAAGGTTTCTTATTATAGGCTGATAGGCTCACAACAAATATTCAAGAATTGTCAAGGTCACCATGTGAAGAAAATTAAGCTTTATGTTTCTACTGAGGCAAAATTTTATTTATTTTGGCCAAAAAAGGCTTTGATAAAAATAATCCTGCAAAAACACTCGCCTTTAATCGCATTTTCCCATCCACCTCACCTACAATTATCGGAAAAGGGGGTGGGGTGGCAAGCGTGTCTCATTTCCCCACTCCCTTGTCTCCCCGGCCAAGCACGCACATGTTCCGGCGCATTTAACTCGAATTATACTGAAGGAGACTTTAACTATCGATACTATTGTATTTGGAAAGCCTGAATCACATTGTGTCTGACGATATAAAATAAACTTTCAAAGCATCAACTATCAACTTCACCTGGTAGCTAGCGACCTTCGTCCCCTCATTAGTCATGGAAAGTTAATTTCAGCCATCACTGTTGTTCCCAACACCTCATTATCACCACTCAAAGCTGATGTAATACGCGCGCGTCAAGCTGTACCACTATTGACTTAACTTCTCAAAACGCTCCCGCAATAGAATGGATGGCCAGTGACAGGGAGGAAGAGTTCGAGTCTCGGTCGGGTTCACAGAGGGTGATTTTCCACGTATGATTTTTCACCGTGGCTTAAACATATATTTTAAGCCAATGAGGGTGAACTTCCTCTTTCTCATTCATACTCGTCAATAAAGTCGTTAGGAAGTATGATGTTAAACGTAATAATATCAAACCTTACAATATAAACTATCGAATTGTTTATTAAACAACCTGTACGATACAATTGTACATATTTTATCATATAGGCTGGTTTATTAAGACTATAGTTTGAAACAAAATTTTCGCCTTTAAATTACTTTTTCTTCGAAAAACAATTAGGACGGTGTTATTTAAAATTTAAACACCCGAGATCTAGAACAAAATCATTAAAGCTATTTTTGAACTTCAATTTTTTTAAGTAAGTAAAATGCTCGTTTTTTTTCTCCCCGTAAAACAAGTAAGCCTATAAAGTGTTAAAACAACTCCTCGGATACATAATATGAATAAAATTGCTAAGCATTTTTTTTAAATTTGACTTTTCAAAAATCGATGATCAGTTGCCCCTTTATTTTAAAGTTAGATTAAAATCATGATTTCACCTCAAAATATGACTAAATATAATCATAAAGTTCGAACAAAATCCATCAATTCATTGGATACCATGAGCTATAATTGTAAACCACAGCCATAGGCTTCTTGGGTTGGCTTTTGGATGCCGCCCGTACAATATTTAATTTCTCAGGCTAAGCGACCACTGACCGATGAATTCAACACGTCCATAACAGACTTTGCCTAACACTATGAGTGAATAATGACCCTGAACATGGGATGATTCCTGGATATCTTGGTGGTAGAGCCTTGGTGAGCTAAGCCAAAGGTCCCGGGTTTGATTCCCGTGGCCAGGCCTCATTTTTAAACCAATAGGAATATATCATTGATTTGAAACTTAAGATAATTTCCAACTTCATATGTGTAAATGGCTAATAAATGTTAACAAAATGATTCATTTAATAGAAAATACCGAGACTCAATCGAGTTTACTAAAAAAATGTCTCGAGATTATCCTGTTCTAATGTGCTTTGCCTTATTTCGTCTCAAATTAATTTGTAATATGATCGTATATGACAGCTAATTCTATATGAATATAGTTGACTACTTACAGGATATATTATACAGTACTTACAGATCGAGAAGCATATTAGTAATATTATACCCCATACACAAGAACGATGTATTAGGGGCCGCCCTTAAATTAAATTAGAGTTTGTTTGTTTTTTGCTGGGGGCGGGGGAGAGGGGGCTATATATTTTCTAACGTTTTCTTACGAGTGGGAGGGGAGGTCAGAATCCCTCTTAGGTAAGGTTTTATATTAATGTTGATGGTGAAACAAAATTTAAAACTTTTCTGTCAGAAAATAAATATATTAATTATAAAAAATTCACTTATATTTCACTTACTTACTGCAATTAAAGTATTCTAAAATTTCATATCACTCGTTTTGTTACCAATTCTTATGTATAAAAATAATTAAACCATTAAAATAATCTAATTTACCAATTCGTGAAAAAAAGTGTACTTTAGAAGCGTTGGTTGAGGAAGGGGGAGGGGGGGGTACGGAAAATCTCACGATCCCATACGTGTCGTAAATAATGGGGGGAAAAAAGCCTTACCTAATTTAAAAAAAATATCCTTTAGGACTCAATTCCGTAGATAAACTATCACAAAATAACCAGTGAGCTAGCTACTACGAAAAATATGCCACCCATTAACACGTTGATTATGTTAAGGCTCGAGCCACAAAGCCAACAAAAAAAAAATAGAAAATGTTCGTCTATGAATACATTAGAGTGAAGGTGATCACACTCTAGTACAATTACAATTGTACAGAGTAGCGAAGCTTTGAAGATGGAAATTATCTTTTAGTTACGGACGTAGTCGTATCAAATATCCCATCCGTAAAAAAAAAGTCCCGGACTCGATTCACAAGCTAGGGTGTCATTTTACAAATTCACGTGTACATTAAAAGTTAAAATATTTTGAAACAACTCTGTATATTTTGGGTTATAAATATATCTATAAAATATATTTACCGTAATTAAAATAGTCTCTTTTGCGCATGCATTTATACGGGTTAGAAAAATTGCCAGCTCTACTTTTACGTGCTCACAAGATAAGTCTTGTGATCTGCAGCTGTCACTTTTAATAATTATTATGAATGCCCGTAAAACTAATAAAATAGTACCGTTTTATTAATTTTTGCTGCAAAAAAGTTTTTAATTTCTACGATACCCTTTCAATGAAAATTTTACCATTTGGTGGTTCACACGGTAATAGTTTAATTGTATTAAATTCACAATTGAATCATTTACGAAAACATCTCCCGTGATAACAGGACATTGTGTTGCAATAATTGCCGACGTTCATTCGCAAGGCAATATGCCCTGAGCATCGTTGCACCTGACTGTGCTTTCGACGAAATGTGCGTGGCCTTAGTGTTGTTTGATTGGACGAGGGGGCTTCCCTCCCCCACGTAGACCGTAGTCTTGCACCCGCCCCCTTCCCCACACAGAGTAACACGTGTGACTTCTCCCCCCTCCTCGGGGCAGCTGTGCGTGGCCCCCGCACTCTCGCACGTGCCAAGGGGTTGTGGCGCGTAACGGAACGTGACCCCCCTGGCTGTCTGTTTGGGGCCACATTTTAAGAGAGGTCATTGTGTGAAACTTTTAAGGTCACTCCCGCAGAAATTGTATTTGACTCAACATTGGGGATCCGGGGTGAATTCAAACCGGTCTCACTCTCGTAATAGACTATCTCAGACTGCCGATGATGGGGAGGTCGAGGTTAGTCGGGTATATTGAGGGTAGTTTTTCCTAAATGGTTTTCCTCTCCCTCCATACAAATAGGGATACATTTATCAAAATTTGACTTTATTAATCCCTAATATCTTAGCGCATATTAATAGTCTACATATAACCCTGTCAGGTAGTAAGATTGGTTTTATCAATGGTCCCCGTTCTTCATCCACTCCCTGTATCACCCTTTCTAAACAAATGTTGGTGCATATCTTACTGTACTTTCCTACTTTTAATATTAATATATGATGGCTACAGACAGGGGAAACATGGAAAAATTTGTTTGTTTTACATCTGGGAGTTTTCAGGGAATTTAATCAAAAATAAGAAAAATACAGTTTAAATTCTTTACTCTGCACTTAAAAATATTAACTAACGTAAAATATTTTTTTAAATCTCGGCGTTAACAAAACTCATTGTCTAAATATAGCATTCTGCTAACATTAGATTGTTCCACAAGGTTGGTTTTATGATAGCTAAAACAATAAATACTGATTATAGAACTTATAAGTATGTTGATGTTTAATAGCCATTAGGATTAAAGAAACTTTTTCTAACCTAGGGGGAGTCGAAATTTAGTTTTCATATCTAGCGAAAGCCTATATCGAGTAAAGGAGACCTAATTAGGCCTATAAAATACATTTCCAGGCGCTGAAATATTCACTTGCATAAATCGCTTTTGAAAAAGTATTCTAAATTAACATTTGTGATTTGACTGACGTAAAATATACATGAAAATTGTTTTAGTAACTTTAATTACAGTGAAAAAAAAGTTCCTTCCTATATAAATCGAGCTGTACATCTACTGTCAAATTGAGATGCAAATTTTGCCAGGCGGATAAATATGGAAGTTTTTAGTAATTTGTCAACCTGTAGAAAAGGGCAAAACTACAATACAATTTTCATAGGAAAGGCCTTTTATAAAAACTAACATCCTTTTTTTCAGACAAAATTGATAAAATTTTACTTTATTATTAATGTTATTTTACAGGTAGCTTATCTATCAATATCTATAAAAAGTGACATTTGTATATCACTTTACCCGCCTCGGTGGCGTAGTTGGCTAACGCGCTTGTCGTGTTGAGCTCAACCGCTGAGGACGGGGAGATCGAGGTTCGAATCTCGGTCGGGTGAACTGGGGGTGGTTTTTCCTAAATGGTTTTCCACTCTCCCTCCACGCAAATGCAGGTTAACTTCCTCTAATTCAACCTTCCCAATTCCTAATCCATTAGCGTAATTAGTACTTAATGCGTGTAACCCAAACGGGTAGTAAGACGCGGTGATAAATATTATTAATTTATATCACTTTACTTAACGGAACATATGAAATTAGTTCTAGTAACTTTTCTTGCTGTCTTCCTTTAAAAATTGGACTGTACCAAAGCTAGTTGCACCTATACTACCAGATATTCTTGCAAAAATAACATTTAAGTTTGATTATATATATAAAAGAAATGTATCTTCATTAGTTAAAATAAATTTAAAACATATTTCTTGCTGAACGCTTTTATTTCTATCGTGCACTATGAAACGTATTGTTTAGGGAACGTGGGGTAACCCGCCTTAAGTTAGTTAATCCTCGTTTTATCATCAACGAACAGACCGCAACAACCCTCACGTGTTTCCGACAAGCCTCTGACGATGTAAGGGGAGTGTTGAATTAAAATGCCTTTTGAATGTTGTCCATCAAAGTTTTACTTTTTCTTATTAATTACTCTTCTCAAAAAGTGTGTTTAGTCCGATTCTTTGATAAAAAACTGATGTATCATTTTATTATTATTTTAGCACCGCGTCTTACTACCCGTTCGGGCTATAAGCTTTAAGTACTAATTACGCTAATGGACTAGGAATTGGGAAGGTTGAATTAGAGGAAGTGTACCCTCATTTGCGTGGAGGGAGAGTGGAAAACAATTAAGGATAAACCACCCCCAGCTCACCCGACCGAGATTCGAACCTCGATCTCCCCGTCCTCAGCAGTCAAGCTCAACACGACTAGCGCGTTAGCCAACCACGCCAACCGAGGCGGGTATCATTTTATTATACTCGTACATTGTAGGGAACAAAATAATGAAATCAAATTATACCTTGGCGTTGTATTTAACCGGATCAATTTTCTCTTGGAGGTGTATTCAACCGTATCAAGCCTCTCTTGGCATTGTATTTAACCGTATCAAGCCTCTCGTGGGATTGTATTTAACCGTATCAACCCTTTCTTACATGCTACTTAACCGCATCAACCCTTTCTTGGCATTTTATTTAACCGTATCAAGCCTCTCTTGGCATTGTATTTAATCATATCAAGCCTCTCTTGGCATTGTATTTAATCATATCAAACCTCTCTTGGCATTGTATTTAATCGTATCAAGCCTCTCTCTTGGCATTGTATTTAATCGTATCAAGCCTCTCTCTCTTGGCATTGTATTTAATCGTATCAAGCCTCTCTCTCTTGAGCATTGTATTTAATCATATCAAACCTCTCCTGGCATTGTATTTAATCGTATACAGCCTCTCTCTTGGCATTGTATTTAACCGTATAAACAAAGTCGCACTTGAACACCCATTTGACCTGACAGCGAATTTGCTTAGGAAGAGTTTGGAGTTTTATTTTATTTATTTAACTCCTCGCCACAAAGGACTAAGGCACTTAATAGAACCGATAGAACCGTGATGCAACATATTCCATCAACACACTCAAGTGTCCTTTCACTCTTTGTGTCATACAATCCTGCTATTCACTCCCCGGATTTCTAAGAGTTGTATTTCACAGTTGTGTATGCCTTTGAAGAAATTTAGACTGATATTTATCACAGACATTTCTCTAGAAGTTCATTCATTGCCTTATAAATTTCATCACCAGATAATACATTATTCTGATCTAGAACAATGTTTACATGTTTTTCTTACCTACAAAGGAGGTCATAATAATAATAATAATAATAATAATTATTATTATTATTATTATTAGCACCGCGTCTTACTACCCGTTCGGGTTATACCCACTTACGCTAATGTGTAATGGCAGGGTAATTGTAAGATGAAATGGAGGACTTACAGTTTAACGTGGAATCCGAACTACGGTGGAGGCCTGGCATTCCCCACATTCACAAGATGTCTTGTCAGAGGTGAAGGAGGGGTTTGGTTATCAGATAAATCTGTACGGGGACCGAGGATTGAACCCCGGCCGCCAGCGAGGTCATAATTACTTAAGGCGTTAGTTTAGTCTTGTTTACCGATGATGGGAGGCTGGGGTTCTTCCACCTGCTGAGCGTATTGATCTATATTTTCCTAAATTATGTCCCACTCTCCCTTCACGCAATTGTTGGTACACTTTATCTAAATTCTATCATCATCATTCCTACACCATTAATGTAACAATGTGGTTGGCTTATAACCTGAACGGGTAATAAGACGTGGAATGTGGACCAAAAAAAATCAGCCTTTTGTTCATCTATGCTAATGCCACAAGGTAAGTTTTTATTTACTCATTCTGTAAAATAATCACAGTTACATAGGTTCATACAAACGACTAATTCCCAACTTTATTACAATTATGAATACATTCAAATTTGAGCTCATGCGACCAAAAGTTTATCTGTATGACGCGTGGATCCAATTATAAGTTAGAAAATTATATTGGTCTCCCCCAAGTTTTTATAATCTGATGCTTTGAGATTATAATATTAAATGTGTATGACTCATTCAAAGTTCGATCAAATTATAAGCTACACTTTCTACTTGAAATAATTAATTATAGTAATTTTTGTTAAAGTGTAAATGGATTTAATAATTATTAACGATCACTGCCTGACAAGGATAAAACTCAATTTTCATAGGATGTGTCTCATCTGACTGCTGAAAAAATTACTAGATCTACTTTCACGTATTCATACTTGTCGTATGATCTGTATCTTGTCACTTTTGATGGCTATTATCAATCCAATAAAATAACAATATAGTAAAATATTGTCGTCTACGGAAACTTTTTTTTTTTGCATTTTTTAAAAGGTCCTTTTTATGAAAATTGAACTGTAGGTGAGCTCAAACATTTATGTCTTATTCAATGAGTTTTATCTATAGGCCCTACCTTAATAAAGGTTTTCTAAAGTTGTGGTTTCCCTTCCTACTTAAAATCCAGCTTACTCATCCGATTATCTTGCATTATATAATTTACTTACTGATAGCATCTTATAATTAATCATCGGACTAGTAACAATCCAGATAGTAAGCTAGTAAATCCGTCTTAATTGACATTCCCAATACAAATTGTTTGAAATAATATCGTTATGAAAAAACGTTCCTACAGTTTGAAATAAATCCGGGAACAATATTTCCAAATAAATATACTTATAAGACTCGTTATATATTAGTTTTCATCACTGACCTTTAAAATAGAATCAAGCGTATAACCCGGACTGGTAGTGAGACACGGTGCAAAAAGAAACAAAAGGTACTCTGAGTTTGTGATGAACTTTTAGAGACATATGAGCGACCAATAGCACGATGAGCTATCTGATAGCACAGCCGTCTGCTACTCAGGAGGGCTGTGATGCTTCCAAGAATACAACAAAAGATTGTAAATTTTAAAGAGAAATTTCAATTAATATCAACACATAATAATTTAAATTAAATTTCCACACGTCCATCAAAGACTTTGCCTTAAAATATGAATGAAGAATGACCCCGAACAAGGGACGAATACTGGATAGCTCATTGGTAGAGCATTGGTGTGCTAAGCTAAAGGTCCCGGGTTCGATTCCAGTGTCATTTTGAAACTAATTTAAACTAATTGAAATGTGATCCTCTCCATAGGTATATTGCCGTAATTACATTAATTTGCAACCCGTGTGTTGATATTCTTTGATGAATTAATTTCGTTCTCTGAAGAATTTGAAACTACAATCCCTTGTTTTCCGGTGGGAGGGAGGGTGGAGTTCGAACCAGTTGTGTTGAGGGTAGTTTTTTCCTCCGTTTTTTCTTTTCCTAATCACTTAAATTGGCGTAATTAATTTATCTGCATAACTCGTACGGGTTGGGAGGTGCGGTGTAGAAACAATTTTTACTTAAATCACCATTTATTGATGTTTATCATCCATTGTATTTATTACACAACTTCTTTTAAAATATGCATTTAATTTCTACTAAAATGGTGAAACACTACGGATTAATTCCCTGATATAATATTGCTGGGCTGATATTTAGGTTGTCTATAGCTCCGTGGTCGAGCGCCTATCATCACTTTACAGAGTAGATACCGTTTAACCTGCTGTTAATTGTTCCGTGGTCGAGCACTAATTAAATAGGTATAATTAATAAATGTAAGAAAGAGTACTGTTGATGGCTGTTTATTTACACACAGTTTATTTAAATGACATCTGTTAATTAATTATACATACTCCAATTAAATGCTTTATATCAATGCACACTTGTGATAATAACGTAAATTATTGTATTCTGTGTTAGACTGTGACTGCGAGAGCCAGTGCTAGTGCCTGTGAGTCCCTAACTGCGTTGCTTGTGTGAGCGCGGATTGTGTGTGTGTGGCTGCTTGGCTGCCTTAAACATACGCACAACGGTTTATATATGACATACCCCTTGCCTCTTGCTCCCTTCGTCAACAGTGTAAAAACTAACTAATAGAAAGAGTCCTGGCGACAGGCGTTGTTAAGGCTAGCTTCTTATTGGTATTGCCAAATACTGCGGAGTTGTTCCTTTAAGAGGAAAAATTGTATAAAAAATATATTATAATGGTGTAATCCTTTTCACATTATTTCGGAAATTTGCGTGTTTCTTCGTGGATGAATCATAAAAGTATATTCTACATATGTTACTTTAAAGAAAAATTATCTTCATCTATGACTTTTTATATAGTTTAGAGTGATCTAAATCAATATCATTACAATGGATTTCTGTTACTATTCACAAATATGCACAAAATAGAACATTGGATGTACACTTACAAAACTTAATTAACATTAAAGTTTCTATGAATCATTTTATTTAACTATGTGGATGAGTGGTTCTACTAATTTAGAAGATTATAATAACAAACATTGATTTATTATCACATGCAAACCATTTCAACTTAAAAGCTTGTCTACTTTTCTAAA
The DNA here is from genome assembly GCA_902141375.1 of Timema poppense. NCBI lineage: Eukaryota > Metazoa > Arthropoda > Insecta > Phasmatodea > Timematidae > Timema > Timema poppense. Next base: position 24,333 of record CABFOV010000335.1, read on the forward strand.
TCGCAGGGTAAACATTCCCCGGGGAATTTATGCAAGATACTTAAACTTCATGGCTTGTCTACATGCCTAAATCTCTGGGGCAAACATTTCCCTGGGAACTTGTGCAAGATACTTCGTCTTCATAGCTTGCCTACGTATCTACATTGCTGGGGCAAACATTTCCCCCGGAACTTCTGCACTTCAGTTCAATGTAGTAGCTTGTCGACTTATCCAAACTGCAGGGACAAACATTCTCCTGTGCTCTTATGCAATCCACTTCAACTTCATAGTTTGTTCTACCTTATCCAAATCGCAAGGGCAAACATTCTCTTGGAAACTTATTTAAGCAAGTTCAACTTCATAACTTGTTGACTTATCCACACCGAAGGAGTAAATACTCACTGGGAACTTATGCAATCCAGTACAACTTCATAGCTCGTATACTTATCCAAATCGCAGGAACAAACATTCCCCTGGGAACTTATGCAATCCATTTCAACTTCATAGCTTGTATTCTTATTCAAATCGCAGGAGCAAACATTCCCCTGAGAACTTATGCAATCCATTTCAACTTCATAGCTTGTTTACTTATTCAAATCGCAGGAGCAAACATTCCCCTGGGAACTTATGCAATTAATTTCAACTTCATAGCTTGTATTCTTATTCAAATCGCAGGAGCAAACATTCCCCTGGGAACTTAGGAAATTCAGTTAAACTTCATAGCTTGTATTCTTATTCAAATCGCAGGAGCAAACATTCCCCTGGGAACTTAGGAAATTCAGTTAAACTTCATAGCTTGTATTCTTATCAAAACCGCATGGTTCAATATTTACGATAGCCTATGTTTGCAATATTTTTTGAAATATGAGGTTGAAGAGTATGCATAACCCGGTGCAAACTATTAGTTACACCTCCAGTTCATGTGATTTTGCGAAGCGCTCTAACAAATTTGTCTTTAATAACTTATGTGTCAAGAATACAGAAAATAGTGACAATAATACTGTGAGTTTTTTTTATTCCTACCTTGCATATAATACCGGGAGAATGCATATTTCTTGTGGTCTAGAAAAACTGGAAAAGTCGGAGAATTTTTAAAACATAAAAAGTTAAACAACTCTAGCTTCGGCGTACTATAAACTGGGTTTGGTTTTAGATTTTATTCTAACCTTGTAATTGCTAGAGTTTGCAAATTCCTGTATACTTTCTTTTTTTGTTTCAGATTGTTCCTTTGCGTGGCCATTGTAACCCTCAGCTTTGAGGTAAGACCACATTTACCAGATTTTAATAAATATTTGATTTATCTTGTAGCTAGTGTTTTGTTTTTAATGTGTATAGTCTGAGTAAGATATGAAGGGACTTTTTTTTAACATTTATGAAACATACTAAAAAATGTACACATTGTCATGTGATCGGCAACTTTCACATTTAATATATTATACTATCAATTTCTATAAAGTAACACTAATAATAAGGTAAAATGTTATCATTGTTGGCAGAAAAATCAAATGTATTTTTATAAAAAGTTCACTTCCACCAAAATCTTGCTAAAATAGTTGATCTATGTATGTTGTCAGACAAATTGGTATAAAACATGTTTCCCCTTAAAAAAATTCAACACATTTTTATTGAGTAAAATGTATTTATAGGAATTCTTAATCAATGTTTTTGTAATTTAATCCTGATATATTTTATGGCTTCGAGAGATAAGGCAAGTTTGACAGACACTCTTNTCCCCTCCCCCCGCTCCCCCTTTATATTTTTGTTTCATTGGAAGTAATCGTAATAATTGTTAGCCCTTTGGAAGGAGGAAGATTAAAATTTTATGTTTTTGAGGTAATTGGTATTTTAATGTGGTATTGTTTGACTTTTTATCACTTTCTTTAAAATTTATGAATTCCTTATCCCCTCTTGGGATTTCCCAATTTTCTAATTCCGTTGAACTTTGTGGAAAAGAACCCAACTTTTTAAAGTTTTAATTTGCTGGTAAATTTGTCCACTTCCAGATCTCTTAGCTGGTAACACTGATCCACCTTGAAAATGCATATTCATAAGTCTAATTTTTTTGCCAATTGTTTCAAATTTAAGACGTGTGTGATGTATAATGTCAACAGGGGGAATATTTTATGGTGGGAGTTTGAGAACGCGAAAAAAGGTGGGTTTTTTTGCCGTTTTTATGGCTTTTTTTTTGTCAAAATCAATCAAATATTTCTTCAGTAGAAACATAAAGTTTAATTTCCTTCGCATGGTGATGTCAACAGTTTCTGAATATCTCATGAAAATAGCGGCATTAGATGATAAACTTTTAAAACGAAGGGAAAAAGTTGTCATTAAATTCCAGGATACCCTTGACAGATATTCAAGAACTGTTGGTATCAACATGTGAAGAAAATCAAACGCCATGTTTTTACTGGAGAAATATTAGATTTATTTTGATATTAAAAAAACTGCAAAATACACTGATCTTTTCTCCCGTCACCTACATCCCCACCTTAAATCTATTCTCTCAATAAATTCTATCTTTACATAATCTTTTGCACCCAAGGATGGCGTTAAGTAATTTACAAACCTTGATCCTGACCTCCGATGACTAATAAAACCATTAAATACCAACATATCTTGTTTGGTTAGTATTTAGTTGTTAGGACGAGAAGTTCATGGTCGATAATGGCTTTGATTTTTTTAAGAACGATCAGCTGGTTGAAGTCATCTTATTATCTATAGTCTTGAGTCATTCTTAAAAAAAAGGTGTGTTGCGGTGTGTCTGCAATTTCATATCGTCAAGGTCAATAGATAAGGCGGAGAATGAAGGTCGGGGTGGTATGAAACAAAAAAAAAGGGGGTGGAGTTTTGCATCTTGGAGATCACGTGTGTGCCCCCACCACGTGGCCAGGTTCTGTGACCTTGAGAAGTTTGTTAGTGTTGGGAGGGAAGTAGGGAATGGGTGTTTGTGCGTCACCGGCAGCTCGCGATATTGATTGGCCGGACACTCAGGTGAGTCGTCTGGTTGCCATGGCGACGAGCTTACATCGACATGGCAACCACCTCGTGACGGCAGTCAGCAACCTAGCCTCTGTACCGCCGACAGGTAGCTACGAAAGATGAGGAAACATTTTCATCACCGTGAAATGATTTCTTTTGTGTTTGTATGGGAAGTTGAGAAATAAGTAAACCTAGCTTCGTGTTCTTTAATTTCCTTAATTGACTGTCCTATATTTCGTTGATAACTACTGAGCTATTTAGGCATTTGAAATTAAAGTATTCCAAATTTCATCGTTAGTATTTATTTCTATTTTTTTTTTTTCAATATCTACTCTCTAAACACAATTGCATAAGTTCATAAGCGTAAAAATTAATGTTGTATTGGCTAAAGTTTATATGCTAAAATGATTTTATCACAGGATTTACGCCACTGGGTCAGGGCCGCGTCTAGAGGGAGGGGGGGATGCAAAGGGGCAATTGCCCCGGGCCTCACATTCTAGGGGGGCACATTTCCCCCCAAAATTAATAAATTAAATTACAGTTATTATTCTAGATATTACATCAAATAGTGTTCAGATAATGAACAGCAATAAGTATTCGCTTAGTCATAGGATTCCATTCCAGACTCCAGAAAACCCCAACTTTATGTAATTCAAGATTTACGTTATTCGAGCAATGTGCTGCAGTACAGTAGAATACGCCACCACTGTGCTACCGCTGTCGGTTTACATACAACTAACAGTGCGATGGTACAAAGAGGAATTTACTTTTGCTAACTTAATTGGATTGTTTACATTTAATAAAGAACAGTCATTTAATGGGTTGATCAGTATTCCATAAAACATGAGAAATTATTAAGTAACATAAATACAGATTACTTAATATATTATAACGGCTTTGTGCTAAAACTGAAAAACTGCTGCGCAAAGGGGAGGGGGGGCTCGCATTTTATGGCTCCCGGCCTCATAGTTTCATAAAACGGCCCTGCACTGGGTCACCACGTACTTAGAAAAACAAGGAATCTCTGGGGTTTTTTGTGCCTGGAAAATAGATTAAGGAGAATACAGGGAATTTCACAGAAATATAATAAAAAATACTGTAATATTTGTGAATTTTCAACTTCTTACTGCAATATTAAAATTAATTCGAACACATGTTTTACCCCCTTCATCTGAAACATTGGGTTCAGGAAACGGCTGCATGTAATTTACTCATCAAACTCGTATCTAACTTTTTAAAACACTATTTACATGACTTCACACTAGCCAATTTTATGAAAAATAAACTTTCATTCCCCTATACGACAGTCAAAGTTGTCTGAAAAAAAATAATTGAAATTTCTTCTAGAAAACCTGGCGAATAAAAACCAGGGTATTTTTTAGCAAGAAAATATTGGCAACTCGGATTCCGGCATTTTCCTGTTAGATCCGTGAGCCACGCTACTAGCCCTATCGCTAGTGATGGTGGAACCGGGTGGGGGGCATTATTACCACCTGGAAAGAGTCCCCTCCCCAATTTTTTTTTATCACACTAGGCTTATTACACACTCTGATATTCTCTAACATGAAGCTGAATGTTGACCTCAAACACAGTAATAAACAGACTCTCAACCTTACGGGGTTTGGCTGCGCTCCTTTTTCCAGCTTGAGTCCTTCAACACTGGGCCTCGCTAGTGTCACTGCTGGGTGATGATAGGACTAACCACAGCGATCCTAGTGTTGAAGGACTCAAGCTGCCAAAAGGAGCGCAACCATTTTACCTGGAGGTTGAGTGTCTGGGTATATTATTTGTCTTTGACCTCGGGTCAAAATATGTTGAAACTTATAAGTAATCGAAATTCGTAAATTTATGTGAACGCTGTAATGGTGTATGCTGGTACAGAATATGGCAGTTTCACCAGCACTTTATTTTGACCTACAGCCAATCAGCTGTCGGCTGGCAGGATCAAATAAAAATTTGATTTCATAACATTTGTATATTTATTGGAAAGCTGTAATTGGAATGTTGATACAGAATATGACTATTTCCAAAGTTTTTTATTTTGACCTACAGCCTATCAACTGTCGGCTGACAGGATCGATTACAATTTGATAATAAGACAAGTTGGAAGGCGTTGCTTGCTCAGTACTGGCAACTGACTTTTAACGTCAACTGTCGAGATTGTGCATAGTCTTTCTGACTTTCCTAAGAACTTTCTGTGTTTTATATATTTATTTTCGACTGCATGTATTAAATATAAATAATGTCTTGGGCTTCTCGTTTGTTTTACAACATCCAGGTCTTATGCCCTTAAAATAGTAATTTAAGCTTCGGATAACTTGCACAAGCAATAAGACTCGTGGTGCACAAACAAATCATTTGTTGTGTGGGGGAGAAGGTCGCACTGAACTCTTAATTACTATTTAAAACAAACCCCAAATAACTTTTAAGAGGCTATAACCATCACATTTTCAAAAATTTGCCAGAGGAGAACAAATTCAATTAGCTTATAGAGGTATCCAACGTTAAACACATTTTTAATGGAGGGCTACTACAAATACCTTCTTTGGGACACCCCAATTTCAAAAATGTTCAGGGTTAAGAACAACGACAAATATTTATTTAGGAGTATCCTAATTTTAAAACTTACCTCGGATATATACCACTTCAAATAGCATCTAGGGACATCCAATTTTCAAAAAGATTTGAGATGAACGTGCTTGTTACCCCCTTTGGTCTAAGTGGGTCATTTACATTCCCTAATTTAAAAATCTTATAGGTATTAAAAATGTCTCGCATCCATTTTACTTTCCACTTTTAAATGATAAAACCCACATTTTAAACAAATTAATATACATATTCATAAATTATCATAATTGTTTCAATTGACATTATTGGTAATTAATATACAAGTTTGACCATACATGGCGCGCTAGTTGCGCAGTTTTATAAAATTATTTAAAAATAAATATTGCTACAATACATAAAAATGGTAGCTTTGACGTTATTTGTCTCACAGTGGACAAAGCTGTCACCAAATGCTACATATGACAGGTACAGAAATGCTTGGCGTAAGAATACATGGAATTAGATAGTCTAAGGCAGGGGTTTCAAACTCGTTTGATCATAAGGGCCACTTTGAAAATTAAAAAATACCAAGGGGGCCATATTAAAAAAAATCTGTATTTTAATTATCTCAAGTAAAAAAATTCCTACTTGTTTTATTATTACAAAAATAAAATTAACCCCATATTTTCTTACCAAAACTTTGAAACCTTATATAGTTGCAAGAATGGTTTTACTATCGGGTTTGAAATCTAATGCCCAAGTCACTTTCATAATTGTTGACAAATGTGTGCCAGAGAGTCAGAACCTCTTAACATACGTATGTGCTTCCAAATATTACACAGTTTTGGTGCGCTAATTCATCCGTTTTTTTAGCATTGATCCTTGTCGAAGAAGTAGTACATATTCATCATCAGGACCGCGGGCCGCAAAGACTCGTGGATAGGGCCGCGAGTTTGACATGCCTGGTCTAAGGTCTCACACTCGCAATATTCTGGTCTGCCGATGACGGAGAGATCGTGGTTCTAATCTTGTTCAGGTGTACTGAGGGTGATTTTTTTTCAAAATGGTTTTCCACTCCACCATGCAAATGCGGATACACTTACTTTGAATTCAACCTTTCTCATCCTTAACACATTAGCATAATTAGTACATACGCGTGTAACCCGAACGGGTAGTGAAACAGAGTGCTACCAAAAACAAAGTAACATTTGGACGATCATAATTGATTATAACTTAGTTCAGTGTTTGTTGATTTAATTTAGATTCATATTTCATGTTACTTTCATTTTATTTAGTTGTAACTTATAATACATTTCTATTACATTTTCTTATTTTATTTAATGATTCAGTAATTTTTGGCATATAGTTCGAGATTCATCTATTTAAGTTCAAGAAATTTCACTCACGTTTATTGAAGCTTGGTTACATTTTGAATAATAATAATTAAATATTTAATAACAATTCTAAATAGCAATAACTATATTAGAGGGGAAATTAAGAGAATAATATAGTCGGGAAATGCATGCTATTACTTGGTCGGTAAGTTGTTCACATCTCGCCTGCTTTAAAGGAATGTAAAACCCAGAATATACAAAATAATAATTATACCGGTTCTCTATGAGTGTAAAACATGGTCTCTTACTTTACACGGAGGGGGATTAGGGCTTACGAAAACAAGGCTCTTAGGAAAATATTTGCTCCATAAAGGTATACGGCTACTGGGGAGTGAAGGATGTTACATAATGATGAGTTACATATCCTGTAATAATAACAATACATGGGTAGGATAATCAAGTCTCGTAGATTACGGTAGGCAGGACATTTAGCGCGAATGAAATAATCTAGAGCCGTGTTCAGTGTATTGACTCACAAAGCCAATGGGAAGAGACCATTGGGAAGACATAGACGCAGATGGGAGGATAACATTACAATAGACCTGAAATAAATAGTGTGTAATTAGGTGAGTACGGCATTTAATAAACTTTCTAGCTCTTATTTCCATAGATTAAGTCAGGGTAGTCCAACGTTTTTCATCCCAAGGGCCAATATATAAGTAGTCGAATTGTTATTGAAAGAAAATATTTATATTTTTCAAAACAAAAGGTAGCGTTATTAGTGTCCATGGTTCTGCCATGTTATCAGGATTTACATTTTTCAAGTTTTGGGATGTTTTAAAAAAGATGGCAGGGTCCATTGATAAAACTAGATCTATAACTCTACGTGACAGCGGGGTGTTGAATCCTCACCTTGGGGTAAACTACATCAATTATTAATCAGTGTGCAAAGTTCCATGTTTATTCCTTATCGAGAAGTTAGAAAAAATCTGGACAGACACCGTATGGCTTTTATTAGACTTCATTTTAAAACAAATCATATGATTAATTGGAAATTATCAAATAAACAAAGTCTTTTACATTAATCATATTTAATTGATTTGAAATGACGACATCGAAACGTGAGTAGAGACATTGCCTCATACATTCCAAGTTCCTAACTTTAAAGTTCATTTGGATAATAAATGAACCTCACTGAAAGGCATATTAAAGAAAGTTTCACCCCTCCTCCAGAAGGCCCCAGGTATAAGAGACCCTTGCTTTGATCCTAAGTTGGGTCTAAAAGATGTAGATTTATATTTAATGGTACATCCTAATACCTAGTGTGTTTAGCGCTGTTTATTGTTCTAGGTTAAGTTATCTTATAAGTGGTGTTGTATTAGGGTGCACTTGAAATATCCCTTTACAAATGGGTCTGTTATCAAATAAATTACCGACTATGCGTCTAGGTTTTTTTTTACTTTGTTTTGGTGAATATCTTTGGAGAAGGGTAGTTCGAGGGGAGTAAATGAAGTAATGTCGATAGCAAAATAATCTCAGTGGAACATGGCGCACGTCTGGCGTTGAAGCTGTGGCTATGGTTGGAAGAATCTCCCTGCAGCCTCCAGCCTGCAATTTGCTCCAATGTAGAGTGGCACTTATCGGCAGAACTTTCCTGGAGTTATTATTTATGGCAACACATGCCGATCCACGAGGATGTGCTCTTGACTTTCGGCCTCTCACCGAAAGGTAATTGTATAGTATGTTAGTTTATTTATTTTCCTAACTACCGCCATGGCTTGCTGGACGCTTCTGGTTCTTATCATAGGTCGAGAGACTTTAGAGAGTTGGTTCCTGTCTGCAAACACTTGGCCTTCCCACCGTCTTCCCCATTCGGTTAGACAGCTGTGAATATTTGATCTAATTTATTTATTTCTCGTATCTTTGCTTTATTTCTGTGTGGTGGGAGTGCTTTACGTACATTCTTACTTATCTTACTATATTAACATTAACAGTTGCAGATCACGTGACTTGACATATGTATATATGAGAGAAATTTCACCAACTTATTTAACTGAAATATAATACTTCCTACCAGAACTCTACTACATATGAAAGCGTAGGGCTCTTCGATTTGATCATAATATGTGTTAAATGTACATATGTGTGAAAACGTATTAACCTCATAGCAATCGTTTGGGAAACCATAAGCCTACATGTGGCCACTTTGTTAGCTACGATATTTCGAAGCATCAGAAACGTTATCGACATTTCGATAGCTCGGAGCTGATTACAAATATGTAGCTATTGCTTTGTGTTTTTATTTTATACCTTATTTACACAAACCCACCTCGGTGCCGTGGCTAGCTAACGCGTTAGTTTCGTGTTAAGCTAGACTACCGAGAACGGGGAGATCAAGGTTCAAATATCTCCACGCAAATGTGGGTTAACTTTATATTAAACCTTCTTAATTACTAATCCATTAGCGTAATTAGTACTTAAGCGTATAACCTGAACGGGTAGTAAGACGCGGTGCTAAATATTATTTCTTTATACAAGGAATCTGATGGCTTAATGTTTGGAATCTGAACTCGTATTCGCATAGAAATAAAACGAAAAAACTAGCGAAAAATCCCACGTGGATAGCCACCTTCTAATATAACCAACCGAGATTTGAACCTCAACCTTCCCGTCATTGAGTATCCATCCTATTTTGAGCCTAACACCTTAGACCACGTAATCACCGGCTGCTGGTTGATATGTTAATCAATGTAATTATCTCAATTTTAAAATTTCTACTAGGGCTGATAAATTAAGAGGGCTTCTTTTAATGCAATACAAATATTGGATTAATATGAATTGAAGCAACCTTTAATTTTCTTTTAGATTAAATAAATTCAGCACAACTGGCACTTAATTCTTTGGGGGTCAACTTGATAACATGTCACTATTTTATTAATATAATTTTATAGGTATTGATTATATATTAAAAACGACAGCTCATGAGCACATGTCTTGACGTATGAATACGTGAAAGTAGTAACTTTACTAGCTGTCAGATAAAAGCCCTGCCTTATAAATGTTAGACTGAACATTTTAGGAAAAGGATAATAATTTTTATGGGTTGTAAAGTTAATTGAATGCACCTAAGTATCTTTGTTATTCAAACTAACCCACTGGTTGAAGCTGTATGTCTTTCAGCGAGAGAGGTAGTTGTTAGAAGTCGTAGATCTGAAACGTCAGGCAGTGTTGTCTGTCCGTGGTTTCTAAATGAAGCGCTCCGCCACCGTCATAAGCCTTCCATAGCGAGAAATGTATAAACTTTAGCTATAATTACACTGGTACAGTTTAATTGTAGGGCGCTAGTGCAAGTTCGAAACTGCCCACTACTCCGCTTATAGGCGAAGGTAAGGTTTATTATTAACGAGATGACCGACATCACGTGACGGCTCCTAGAGTGTTTAACTTTGGACATTAGCCTTATTTTTACCGTCGTGCTGGCTTGGCCGGAGATGGCGGTTAGAATAGAAATGCTTGCCGAAAAGTCGACGTGGATAAGGAAGGGTTCCCCTCCCCCCCACTGGGGGCTTGGGGTATTAGTGCCTCCGCGGAGGCTGTCGGTGGCGGAGCATGCATGCTCCAAGAGCGATCGTCTCGAATGAGTTGGCGAAGGTGGTTCGGCTCCCGCGGGGTGACGGTGATATCGGTACTTGGAGAGGTCCGTGGGTCGATCACCGACGCCGATACATTCCCTATCCGTGGGGGTCTCTTCCGTTGGAACGACCGCATCGCGTCACGATATTCTTATCGGCGATGACCCAGTCTCCGCGTACTAATACCACTTTTCTCAATACCTGTACATGTTACAGTTGAACGGAAGTGTATCAACTCTTAATCGACACTTGCAATTCTATAGAGAAAGAGGGGTGGGGTGGTGGTAACGTTGATCTAGAGTATCCTTGGGGATTGGGACTATCCGTAGTATCCAATCTTTTTCTAAAACTACTCGTCGCGTTGACTGGATGACTTGATCTGGCGCGAGACCCCCCGCGATGGCGCGCGCAACCAAGTAAGTGTACATATTTACAAGTATGCAGGATGGCCTGTGTTCTGTACAAGCGTCGCCCCGGCACGCTCTTCCTGTAACCCCACATGTCTTCGGGAATCGGAAGCACCTACAGGCTGATGCGTCGAACAGTCTTGGCGATAAAATTTTGACGGGGTTTTATTACTACGATAGACAGCTGGCTATCCAAACAGGCAGAGATAGCTCAGCGTCATTGTGACTCGCCCTATTATGAAGCCAGGGAGACCAAGGGCCAGATTCATGGTCAGTCTAGTGCGTCTCAAGTGCGGCTCGAAACCAAATACAAGGCGACATCTACCTAAGCTGGCCCATTACATTCTGGTCTAGGTAGGTATCGAGACGCACCAAGTCTGACTATGAATCTGGCCCCAAGACTCGATTTGTAATTTAGTCCGGATTCATTTGGGAGGATATTTGCCTTCCTCTTTCTAGGCGAATATTCCTGTATTTTCTAATAACTACTTATTCTCTCCCTATCATAAAAGGTTATTTCGCTGGTAACGCTTTTTAAAAGTACCGGAGTTAAAACATTTCTTAAACCTAAATAATATATATGCAAAAATTAAAACAGTAGGTACTCTAACGGATATACTACTGAGGTAATAATGCTAGGAATGTCATCAAGCTTTCGATAGTGGTAAGGGGAAAATAATATATGCGCTTAGAAACTGAAATACCATAATAGGAAGCATTTCTAACTTTACTGAAGACTAATAGGATAGGATGCGACTAAGTCCTCCACACCAAACAATTGCTGACCATACTCTGATTTTGGTTGAGAAAACAGTAGAGAAAATTCAAACATATTTCTTTGTGGCCAACACTGATAATATTTTACTATATTATTTGTATTATTCTATAGATATTGATAATATATATAAAAAGTGACAGCTGCAGATAACACGACTTGATGTACGAATATATTAAATTGTTTTAGTAACTTTAGTTACTAACTTCTACTGTTCTTCCTACCAAAATCGGTATATACTTTCACTGCCGAATGCGTTTGGTTGCGCCAATTGTAGTTTGTACACAAAGCGACATCTGTACCCATACTTAAAAAAAACTTTTTCATTTTTTCCCATGTACAAAATTGTAGATTAAAACAAATGAAACAAATAAGTTCAAAAAATGTATTGTTTAGATTTGATATAAATTAAAACTACCATACCAATAACTCTGCAAATGTATCTACAAATAATATGAATATATGAATACTATATACTACATACTCTGAAAGATAATCAGAGTTGTATTTATGGTAACTGGAAAAAAACAACCAATATATTCAAATGTTTAAAAAGCATTTACATTTCGAAAATTAGAACTAGTGTGACGAAAATTTATGTTTATAAATTAGTTCAAGCTTTCAAATGTGTTAGGGCCTAATAACAGGGCTGCCACACAACTAGTAAGCCGGGAGAGCCGCGAAAACACAGTGAATGTTTTGTGCCTGGGAAATATTTTAACTGCAAGCTATAAATAGTGGGTGTTTGCATTAAAGAAGGAGTGAACTTAAGAACTAATCACGCTGATTCTAACACGTTTATCTCCCGTAAGGTGGGAATGTATGTAATGCGAGGAAAGACCACTTTTTTTCTTTTTTTCAGTTTTCATAGCAAAACATTTTTACGGTCAAAGTAAATCAAATATTGCTTCTATATAAACACATAATTTAATTTTCTTCGCATGATATCAACATTTTGTTGAATATCTGTAAAGGGTGTACTGGAATTTAATGACAACCGTTTCTCTATTTAAAAAGTTTGTCTTCTAATGCCGCTTTGCTCTTGAGTTATGACATATATCCAACAACTGTTGATATCACCACGCGAAGAAAACTAAACTATGTTTCTACTGACGCATTATTTAATTTATTTTGGCCAAAGAAGTATTTTGTTAAACTGCAAAAACACTGGTCTTTTCTTGTCTACCATACATATCCACCTTAAACATTGGACTGTATAGCGACCTAATATTTCCACATAAAAGTTCAAATTATTCTGTTCTAAACACCAATATCATGGCCTCACGCTTGGCTCTTATAAAAATTGAAAATTGCTAAATATTAATACTATTCTCCCGATTGTGTAGAAAATTGGAAATCCCTTCTGGAAAACACAGGGGTTTTTTAATTATGAAAATAATGGCAACCCTGACTAAATATCATGGAAGTTAAAGTATCTAGGGACTTTTTATTTGAATAGTACTGCAGCTCTACATTTTAATTATTTGAAATATACATTTTATTTCATTTTCGGTCCCATGCCCTAGTCAAGACCGCTTAGGCACTACGCCTCACTGCATTGACTCACCAGCTAGTAGCTATTCTTCTGTGTTGAGGGTCCGGGGTTCAATCCTGGGTCACGGCACAGATTTATCTGATTGCCAAACCCTTCCTTCACCTTTGACAAGACGTGTATTAATCACAACTTGTGAATGTGTGGAATGCCAGGCCTCCGCCGTGGTTCGGATTCTGCGTTAAACTGTAGTTCCTCCATTTCATCTCACAATCGGTGACCTGGTGGTCTAGGGGTAAGGTGTCAGACTTCTGTGCTGGCGGCCGGGGTTCAATCCCCGGTCCTGGCACAGATTTTTCTGATTACCAAACCCTTCCTTCACCTCTGACAAGACATCTTGTGAATGTGGGGAATGCCAGGCCTCCACCGTGGTTCGGGTCCCACGTTAAACTGTAGGTCCTCCATTTCATCTCACATCACCCTACCATTATACATTAGCGTAAGTACGTATAACCCGAACGGGTAGTAAGACGCGGTGATAGTAATAATAATAATAATAATAATAATAATAATAATAATAATAATCTAGTAGCTTTTGCCAGTTCAAATCTCGGTCATGTCCAAGTTAATTAGTCCTAATATATAATCGGGTAGAACATGAAGGATTTTGAATTTTCTGTATAGTTCCAGTCCATTAGCTTGGGTTAAAAAAATTTTGAACAATAATATAGTCTACTTAAACATAATCATGGTAGCTACCAATCAAAGAGATTGAATGTGTCTTTATTTTGATATTATTTAAACTGTGAATATGTAAGTATACATAAAAAAAAGTCAATATTTAGGAGGGTGGTAGAGGGGAAGGTTGAACAACACTACCTTACTCTCCACTTTCCGGAGTACGGTTTTGTCTTTTACTAGTATAAACTGGTGATATCAAAATAATAGTAAAAATAATTATTATTATTGTGTTTCTATAAAAGAGCTACTTTTTCTTTATTCTTATCAAATAAAAATATATGAAATAAAATTGGTATCTAGGTGGTAGGGGATGGTGGTTGAACCCCCTAAACCGTACCTCACCCTTATATTATACTTTGGTTGAAGATATATGCATGTGTAAAAGTTACGATAGTGAGATCGAATGAGGAAGGTAGATTTTAGAGGAAGTGTATCCGCAATTGCTCGGAGGGAAAGTGGACCCTAATTTTGGAAAAACCATCCTCAGTACACCCGATTGGAATTCGAACACCGATCTCCCTGTCATTGGCAGTCTAGTCTTAACACAAAGTTGACGCCTTAGACCATGCAACCATCAAAACAGATAACCAATTATTATTAAATAACGCTGTATTTCTAAACGGCCGCAACGCGTCTCATTTAGTGTTGAGGCGGTTTTCCGTGTTCCTTTTCTTCGATGTTCGGGTAGCCGTGTTCTCAGGTGTCTAGAGAGAGAGGGTATGTGTGTGTGTGTGTGTGTGTGTGTGTGTGTGTGGAATTGAAAAATAATTGTTTCATGGAGCATGGGTCCCAACCGCTAATAACTTTTTAAGAGAGATGTTGATTAGTCCCTGAGAAAGTCCACATCTACTCGATAGTTATAAATAAATTAGAAATCTGAAACCCTATATTTTATATTTGACAGATTATGAGAAAGATGTTTTGTAAAAAAAAAAACATTACAGAG
>CABFOV010000335.1:39382-50572 GCA_902141375.1 Timema poppense
CCTGTCTTGACGTATGAATACGTGAAATAAGAGCTAAGGGCCTTTTCTAGTTGTTCCTATGAAAATGGGACTGTAGCTCGGCGAGTTTCGATCTTGTTTTCTCTCTCTCTTTCTCTTCCCTGCATGGCTATCCATGTACTTATATTAATAGAGCAGGAATATATAATAATAAAGAAAGTGTGTGTGTGTTCGTGTGTGTATGTGTGTGTGTGTGTGTGTGTGTGTGTGTGTGTGTGTGTGTGTCGAGATGGGTCTTTCTGATGCCCCTCACCTGTCGCCCGCGCTGACCTCGCGCCGAGAAAACAGATCGCTGCCAGGATGACCCTGGGTTGGTTGGGGCCGCTCGACAATGACGTAGGGTCGATGCTTCCCCCCGCCCCTCCCTCTTTTTCTCCACAAACCCTGTTATCTACTGTGCGTCTTTTGACGTGTTCACGAACACGTGATTTTTTTCTCTCTCTCTCTCTCTCGCTCCTAAATGGACTCGGTCGTGAAACACGGTCAAGCGACATTTGTAAGATGGAAAAAATTATAGTTTTGGAAATTAAATTCGGATGTTACTGCTCTGGACGGTTGATGAGTAGAACATTAATTATTATGATTACTTTTATTAGCAACAAGTCCGACACCTTAACTCAGTCGGTAGCGTGTTTGTTTACCGAGCTAAGGGTCCCGTTTATATTTCTTGGCATGGCAGAACAATTTATCATTGGTGAAACGTGGGTTTCCCCTTATTAGAGTGGTAAATTAATGGACGGGGACTGGATGTTGTGTTTGTATTAGATTAAAGTTTATAAGTTGTGTGCTGATATAATCAGTTGGTTCAAAGAGTGCACGTTAAATATCGCAAATAAATGGAAAACAAAATTACTAGCAACCAAATACCCACATCGGTGTGTAAGTGAATTATACTTCAAACCAGTCTAGTTTGGGTGTGCCGGTGACGAAGTTGTCGGGACATGAGGGACATTTTTCCTAATTGTTTTCTCACCCTTCCTCCGCGTAAATGCGTGTATATTTCCGTCTTACTCATTCCTATTCCACTATTTTAATGCTTATAACTTGGATGGGTGGTAAGACGTGGTGGTTGGGGAGGGGGGAGAATATGACGAGGGTGGATTTAATTTTATGAGGGTTTATTTGAATTAAATTCATACACGACTTGAGGAAAATGTAGAGAAACACACAATATTGTTGAAAATCCTCTTAGCTCGCATCTGTTCAAGATCGAACCCTGGCCTACCGTATCAGTATCTTAAGAGTTCGCAGTGTCTTCTACATTATTTTGGCTATTATTTACTTCTCGACTATAAACCTAAATTTTAATTTAAACTAGGTGATTGCTTTTAAAGTGAGGTAGAAGGGGATGCGACAAAAGGTCAGTGATTTGGCAGTTTTTATATCAAAACCTTTTTGTATAAATAAATTAAATATTGCTCCAGTGTAAACATAGTTTAATTTTCTTCAAATGATGATATCAACAGTTGTTGAATATTAAGTCATGAGCATAGCGACGTTAGATGACAAACTTTTTAAGTGAAGAGAAAAAAAAGTTGTCATTAAATTCCATAACATCCTTGACATATACTCAACAACTGTTAATATCACCCTGTGAAGAAAATTAAAATCTCTTTATAATTGAATACAATATTTAATTTATTGTGACAAAAAGCTTTGCTATAAAAACTTCAAAACCACTGACTGGCCTTTTCTCGCGTTCCCTATACTCACACCTTAAGGTCTTTCTTTTTGCCAGAGTACTACGAACGAGTTTATTGCGTAAACTAGGGTCCCTATGAATCATGGAATACCTGGAAGACCTCCAATTTTAAAATATTTCTTCCAGGGCTGGAAATGTTATGGAATTTCTCATATTTTTTTTCAATCTTTTCCGGGAATTCTTTAGGCTGTCCTGGAAATGTTATTGCCCCCCACCCTTTTTTAACCGAGCAGTAAATCGGGAAGAAACAGGAGTAAGTCAGTAGACATTTCCAAGATATCTGAGGAAATTATTATGTTGTCTGAATCCCTTTAAATCGCATTCCATTTGTTATCAAGCTACTGAATCATTCATTAAATAAAACCAGGTTGGATTATTTTCCTTTTTATAAAAAATATATTTTGTTTTGTTATTTACGTAATGTCAACTCTCATGCACAATATAAACAGTGAGAGTTGGGGTATTTACCGTACACTTTCTAAACCAACAGATTATATCTGCACACAACTTAGAAACTAACTTATATCTAGGACATACACAACGTCCAACCCCTGGCCGTTAATTCATCACTATGCAAGGGGAATCCCATATTTCAATAATTATTATTTGAAAATGAGCTTATGTTATGTTTCAATTATTTGAATAACTCGTTGCATCATGGAATACATTAAAAAATAATAAACTATGTTGAAAGTTACAGGTGTAGGGAAGTTGGGAGCCTGCATTAAATAAAAGAAAATATTTAATGATGTGTATTTTGACATGATTACTTTATACACTTGTTCTGGAGGAATTGTAGAAAATTCTTGAATTTTCATTGAAAAAATTTCATGATTTTGTGTAGGAACCCTGGTAAACGTATCTTGAATATGTACGAGAAATTTGCGTACACAATACAATGTCGGTTGCTTTGTTTTTCTGTCGAGCTTTTCACTCGTGCGCCACAACTTTTTTTAAGTCGGAGATGAGACCGGCCGATAATAAGACTTGACCATGTTCATTGTTACTCGGTCTGCGGCGTGAATGGGAGTTCATACCCCACTAACTTCTTTTGGGCTGCGTACACAAGAACTGGGATTATTATTAGTAGTCTTATTATTTTGTTGGCCACCCAAGTTTTAAAAGAAAAAAATACGTATCACCTTCATCAGTGGACTAGTGGACTAAATGCCAAGCTCCTTTAGTCTGGTGTGCTTTTGACAAGGAGGTTGAGATTTGATTCCCAGCCGGTCATATTTAAGGCTGTTTCTCCTAAATGGTTCCTCACCCTCCACGCAATTTCCGGTGCATTTCCTTTAGTTTAAATCTTATCCATCCCCAACCCATTAGTGTAATTAAATGATTTATGTTATTGTAAACATTTTTTACAACACTTTTGATGATTTCCCCCGCACATTTGAGCCTCTGTAACTTAATGTGACCAGCGTCCAACTCCTTTTAACAACTCGATAACATCTTATGTGAACGTATCTTCACTCCCAACACCCCTTACCCCTGAACTGAATTATTTTATACAGTCCAACACCTTAGCTCAGTCGGTAGCGTGTCTATCTGATGAGCTAAGAGTATTGGGTTCAATACCTGACATGGCCTAAAAAATTGTCATTGGTGAAATGTTTATTTACCCCTTCACAGTGATGAATTAACGGCTGGGGGTTGGATGTTGTGTCCGAGATTTAAGTTAGTTTATTAGTCGTGTGCTGATATAATCATTCGGTTCAGAAAGTTCACGTCAATACCTCAAGTAAATTAAGAAAATAAATTTTTAAAAATGGTAGCGTCGTGTATGTGAACGCACCTTTACTTCTACCATTGGCCCCCAAACTTTTTAGGGCTGCGACGTTATTTTTATATTAATTTTTCTACGTTCTTTTTTTACTTTCTCATTTCACGAGAAAGTATTGTAATATTGAAAAAATCCCTCTTTTATTTATAATGACCAACGTTTTATGTGAACCCGAACAAAAAAAAGGTGTGTTTTACAATTCTCTCTGTCCGTCCCTGGCCACGTATCCGAAACGGTTAAATATATTTTGTTCAGTCTTTATCACGTATTTAGATTTTACAGGGTTATACCTCGGGACTTTTATTTTATTTAGACCATAGCCTTCAAATTAAAGAACTGTTACAGACCTTCACCTAAAATTGTATTTGTATGTAAAAGGATTAGGGTGCCCTCCCTCCCATTCGTTTTTTAACTTAGCCCCTTCACGAAATTGTATTTGTATGTAAAAGGATTAGGGTGTCCTTCCCCCCATTCGTTTTTTAACTTAGCCCCTTCACGAAATTGTAAGGCCACAAGTAGCCACTGCGAAAAAATTCCATCTCTGCTAATATTACACTAGACGGGCTTATCATCAAGACACCGACACGTACGTGTGTGAGCGCACCTTAACTACCCCCCTCCAGCCTTGCCTCAGTATTGCACCAGAAGAGTTTATCAGCGGCTCAAGAGGCGGCGTATACTTCATTCACGGTAGGAGGTTACCTCTGAAAGGTCTTTTTTCCTACCAATATCCTACTATATAATAGATTTCTGGTAGGGAAAAAGGCCTTTCAGAGGTAAAACTCCTACCGTGAACGAACTTTAGCTTGGCGCACAACACGTCTATCTTGCTACTGGTAGACCCGCAATCCCTACGTTACACTCTGTTCACAACATTTTAAAAACACCGCCACAACTCGCCTCATTGTGTGAATGGTTTAGGGGAGCGTTTTTCAAACTGTGCTACACCATAGTTATCTCAGGCTCTGTGAGAAAATATAAAAACATTCTTTATTTGTTTTTCTCTAATCTAAATAAAGTATATTTCCCAAGGGCGCGACTAGAATATGTTTTCCGTTTGTTTATCTCTAGACTTTTATACGTGTAAGATTTAACTATCGCGTCTTTTTTTTTAAAAACATCCCGAGTTTGTTCAGTTTATACGCGTATGTATTAATTACGCTAGTGAATTAGGGATGAGGAATGTTGAATTTAGATGAAGTGTACCCGAATTTGCGTGTAGGGAGAATGGAAAATCATTTTGGAAAAACCAACCTCAGCACACCAGATCGGGATTCGAACCCTGATCTTCTTGTCATCGGCAGTCTAGTGTAACACGAGATTGACGCTTTAGACCATGCGGCCACCAAGCAGATAACTGTCGTTATTGAATATTTCATAATATTAGTGTACACAATTTTATGAAGTTTAAAGCATGCATTTTTTCTGATGCAAGTACTCCTGCTCAGAAAGTTTAGGAACTGCTGGTCTAAGGCATCACTCTCGCTATAGACTTAGATACCGTTTAATGGAAGAAAGGGTGCTAATCCCAACTGCAGCATTTCCCGAAGAATGGAATGATTTCATGGGGAAAACAACCCTCCGGGCACTTTCTCGGAATTAAAAACTCTAGTACAGTCCAATTTTAATATGAAGAACCTTATCTGACATCTAGAACATATACAAGATCTACTTTCACGCATTCGTAAGTCATTTCATTTGATTTGCATCGATCACTTTTAATAGATAGTAGCAATATCTTATACCTGTAAGATTACATTAATAAACGAGTAAACTGTTATCAGTCAAGGCCCTTTCTATGAAAATTAAACTGTAAGTCTACCGACTTCTCTCGTAATTTAAGGCGAACCTTTCTAAAGTTCTGGGTGACTTGGCGGTCTAGGGGTAAGGTGTCATGTCAGACTTCTGTGCTGGGGGTTCCGGGGCTCAAACCTCGGTCCCGGCACAGATTTATCCGATTGCCAAACCCTTCCTTCACCTCTGACAAGGCGTGTATTAATCACACCTTGTGAATGTGTGGAATGCCAGGCCTCCACCGAGTTCGGATTCCACGTTAAACTGTAGGTCCTTCATTTCATCTCACAATCACTCTAACATTACACATTAGCGTAAGTACGTATAATCCGAACGGGTAGTAAGACGCTGTGCTAATAATACTCTAATGTTCTGACTTTTTTCACTCTACCTTTCGTGCCTTAAACCCCTTAATTTAATTCTAAGACACATACAACAACCAGACCTTATACCATTAATTTACCACTCGATGAGGAGGAAATATAAAACTATTGTTACAAGGATTAATATCTTACCCTCGTCGTGAGTTTAGCCTATGTGCCTTATATTAGTTTGTAGACAAGACAATCGCCCTATTCATTGAGTTAAGGTTTCGCACTTCATTAAGGAGTCAAATGCACATGACGTCATGGGCGTGTGTGTGTGAAGGTATTGCACCATGATGAATGAAAGCGTATGGGAATTGAGAGTTTCGTCTGGTACACAGGCTTTGCATTGTAATTGTGTTATGGAGACGACACATGTTTGAAAATAAATAATTTATTTTTTAATACGTGACATTTGTCAGCACGTTATTATGAAGGGAATATTATATGGTCATATTGTGAATTATGGTTTCCAAGATAATTTTCAAAAATAGGTTGAGTAAACTACTCTTAAAACAAACACATTACCTTGTTAATCACAATACTCGCAATTTATACGAGACTATTAATTTTAAAGCAAATTGTTAAGATATATTTAACAAAATTTCAATTAAAATAAATAAATAATTTGTTAACTACCCTCAAATCATGTGTTGTTTGTAAAAATCAAAGGTAGTTCTTATTTATCATGAAAAACTTCCCTGGCTCCCATTTTAAATTCAATTTTCAAGGTCACTTAAAAAGTTCTACATATTGTGGTAAGTAAACCCTTAAATTAATTTATTTTATACAAATAAATTAACGTTAATATTGGTAATACAAAATAGTCCCTGCTAACAATTTTGAACCAAATTGCCAAGGCCATTTTTTTAAATATTAAAATAAAAAATAGTCATTAGTAAACTACTCAAAACAGAATTAATCCTCCAAAAACCAGTACACAGCTTTATTTGTCATGTTTATACCAAAAACTCCTCACATATTTATTTTTAACAAAATTGTTATAGCCATTTCCAAAATAATTTAAATTTTCAAAAATCACTCAATAGCAAATTACCCTTTATAAAATGTTTACCTGAAACCAAGTAAACAATGTTATTTGTCATGTCAAACACTCCCAAGATACCCATTTGGAAACAATCGTTAGGACCCTTTTTAAAATATTTCTAGTTTTTGAAATAGTCATCAGTAAACTACCCATAAATGAGTTTTTACCCCAAAAACAAATATGCAGTGTTAATTTTAATTCTAACATTCACAAGATAACTATTTGGAATACCCATTTGTAGCCCAATCGTGAGAACCATTTGTAAAATATTTCAAGTTTTTGAAAAATCAACCATCACTAAACTACACATAAGTTAGTTTTCACCCCAAAACCAACTATACAGTAGGTTTACTATTTGCCATGTAAAACAAATCCAGAATATGCATTTGAAACAAAATCGCTAAAGCCCTTTTCCAGAAATATTGGAAGAAAAAAAAACCTCATGAGTAAACTACCCTTAATTGCCGGGTTAAGCCAAAAATAAAATTATTTTATCGTATAGCTCTATAAAATCAAAGTATCAGGTTTGAACAAAATTCATCAAACAGTTTTTTAGGAACTGTGGCCAGGTACAGACATAATAATGTAAAATCCTCTTGTTTTGGGTTCGTATTCACATAAAACTTAAATATTCATCACAATTTCGAGATAGATTTTTTTCACGATTACAATATTTTCTCTTGATATGAGAAAGTAAAAAATATATAACACGAGCAAAGTGTTACAAGAATATGAAGAAATGCTCAATAATGACGTCAAATTTATAATCACGAATCTACTTTTGAAGCGCTGAAGCTTCCTCCTATAACTCGTCTCACTCCACTTTTGTTTTGTCATATCCATCGCCGGGTCGTTGCTGACTTGGAACACCTCTGTCCTAGTGGGGTTGTGGTATCAAGTCCTTCCTACTGGAGGAATCGATCGGTCGACTGGGTCTCTCAGTAAGCGGCTGTTAGAAAATCCCTCAAGAGAATAACTAACGCAGATTGAGAACGTACTTGTATTCAAGCTCTTGGTTTGCACACAGTAGCAAGAGTCTGTCTCTTTTAGTTATATCTACCTTTCCTTTTAGGACAGTCCGTCTCTTGTAGTTATATCTACCCTTCCTTTTAGGACAGTCCGTCCCTTTTAGTTATATCTACCCTTCCTTTTAGGACAGTCCGTACCTTTTAGTTATATCTACCCTTCCTTTTAGGACAGTCCTTCCCTTGTAGGTATATCTACCCTTACTTTTAGGACAGTCCGTCCCTTTTAGTTATATCTATCCTTCCTTTTAGGACAGTCCGTCTCTTGTAGTTATATCTACCCTTACTTTTAGGACAGTCCGTCCCTTTTAGTTATATCTACCCTTCCTTTTAGGACAGTCCGTACCTTTTAGTTATATCTACCCTTCCTTTTAGGACAATCCTTCCCTTGTAGGTATAATCTACCCTTACTTTTAGGACAGTCTGTCTCTTTTAGTTATATCTACCCTTACTTTTAAGACAGTCCGTACCTTTTAGTTATATCTACCCTTCCTTTTAGGACAGTCCTTCCCTTGTAGGTATATCTACCCTTACTTTTAGGACAGTCCGTCCCTTTTAGTTATATCTACCCTTCCTTTTAGGACAGTCCGTCCCTTGTAGTTATATCTACCCTTCCTTTTAGGACAGTCCTTCCCTTGTAGGTATATCTACCCTTACTTTTAGGACAGTCCGTCCCTTTTAGTTATATCTACCCTTCCTTTTAGGACAGTCCGTCCCTTGTAGTTATATCTACCCTTCCTTTTAGGACAATCCTTCCCTTGTAGGTATAATCTACCCTTACTTTTAGGACAGTCTGTCTCTTTTAGTTATATCTACCCTTACTTTTAAGACAGTCCGTACCTTTTAGTTATATCTACCCTTCCTTTTAGGACAGTCCTTCCCTTGTAGGTATATCTACCCTTACTTTTAGGACAGTCCGTTCCTTTTAATTATATTTACCCTTACTTTTAGGACAGTCCGTCCCTTTTAGTTATATCTACCCTTACTTTTAAGACAGTCCGTCCCTTTCAGTTATATCTACCCTTCCTTTTAGAACAGATTGTCCCTTTTATTTCCACTCATCCTTTTAGCACAATCTGTATTAGCTGTACTTATATTAAATCTTGCTTTTCTTCTTGTGCTCGTAGGTAAAGATCAAATAAGTCAACATTTAGCTGGCATTAAAGCATACAAAATATAAAACCTTATTTTAATGTGTTTTTTTAACACTAGGATGTACAACCTAGACTTTTTAAATACACATCAGCTTGACTCACATACCAGCTTAGCTTAAGACAATACTACACACCCATTCTTAGCGCCAAGATATTCACTAATTCCATTCCACAACGAATACATATACAAAATAGTATAAATCTTCGTCATTATCACGTGAAATTGAACCATTGTCTTCTAGACATTACACGCCAACTATGAGGGCTGACCCGTGCTTAATGGTTCATATTATATTCAAAACACCTCCAGGAACTTTACCACCTCATCGCTCCATTTGAGGTACGAAACAGTAGCTCACTCACTAGAAGGCTTTCAGCTTTCCTCGTGAATCATTTTACTCCTCATTCCATTGTTTCTTCCAAATCCTCACGGATTAACTTTGGTTTTCCTTAATCTTTTATTTTATTAGTTTTAAGTTGTATTTCTATAGTATAATTCTACAAGGAAGAATAGTATCTAACTGTTACAAAAGTTAATAAATAAATTTTAACTATCAATAAAATTCTGAAATCTTACATTAAATACGCTTATCATCATCATTATTATGAAACCGTAGCTATAATTAATTGTGTGAAAACTAGTTCATCGTTTGTTATACTTTATCTATTTTAGTTAATACTTTGAAGACATTTTATTTACTGTTTGAAGTACACATCATTGCCTATTCATCTTAGTATTTTATTCGTTAATTTATTAGATTTGTAATCAACATTTCGATCATTAATTTATCTTGTCGGAAGTCGTGTGCCGTACTAAAATAACCGTATTACCTATTTGCGTTCTTTTCTCACAAAGTATACCCCGCCTGCATACCAAATTAGACTAAAATCGATCTCAAGCCGCTATAAATGTAACTCTACAAAGCCGGCTGACCTTGTGACATGCATATCGCGGTCACTATCGTTAAGCCTATCGACATTTAAAGTGGCTAAGAAACTGTTTTTTAATATTGCAGGCATGGGGGAAACAGACATATAACTATTTTTGTTGTGAGCTCTTTTTTACCCTCTAGCTGGGTTATTTATTTATTTTCAATTCTGGATAAGCATCTACGCTTTGGTTAGAAGGAAAATGTGCTATCCCTTTATCAATGTTTACTAGCTAAACCAGTGTTTATATTATGTGGATTACTTGTTGAACATCCGATTTTTTTTAAATTGTTACTTACGAGGGCCGTACTGAAAAAAAAAGTTTACAGGTAAAAATTGAGAAAGTCCCATTTTAAATATAATTGAGCTACATTTGCCATTTGTTAGACAATTAAGATACCTTTCTAATACACTTTAGGCTATGGTTTAATTTTTTTAAGTTAATTTAATTTAAAAAGGTATTTGTTAGGTCTTGATGTAGTTTTAGATATAAAAGTTATCCTGAAAAATATGTATTGGCTGGCTTTCCCCCTTTTCGTCTTTTACAATTAAAATATGTTTGTTTCAACCTATGATTACCGACATGCATTATCCAGAGTCTAGACAATTGTATGTCTGTATCCATTTATTGTGTACGACTATGAACTTAGTACTTATAATTCCTGCTATATTTTGTCTTCTATTGGACCCATTTTACATCTTATCTCACTGGAAAAAATCGGCAACACTTCTGAATAATATTTAGCACCGCGTCTTACTACCCGTTCGGGTTATATGCTTTAAATACTAATTACTCTAATGGATTAGGAATTGGGAAGGTTAAATTAGAGGAAGTGAACCCGCATTTGCATGGAGGGAGAGTGGAAAACCATTTAGGAAAAAACACTTCTGAAAACAATAAATTAATCTTTTAGAGTTTTGTGAATTAATTCTTTCAAACTCTGTTTTTAGTAAATACTGTGATTATAATTTGTAAAATACCGCTGGTTTAGAGTTTCCAAGCATATGAAAAACCATAACCGGGAAAAAACACAGATTTTTTATGCCTAAAAAATCAGGAAGTATACAGGGGACTTTGCACAGAACTGATAAAAATGCTGAAATATATTTGTGAATTTTGACCATTTAAACTGAAAGACTTACAGGCACTTATGTATGAGCACAAGCTCACTGAATAACTAAACACATGTCTTATTATTTTCCCCCTTCCTCAGAGATATCCGGTTTTGTATCAACTGCAGTCATATATTTCCCCCATCAAACTCTAATCGTTGTATTTTAAAAAAACATAAATAATTTAACATTATTCAATTTTATGAAAAATTCAATTAAATCCCATACACTTCAATCCAAGTTGTATGGGGGGGG
>CABFOV010000335.1:56477-71599 GCA_902141375.1 Timema poppense
AGGGGCCGCTGCAGGGTGAGGTAGTGTGCTAGGGGGGTAGATAGGACGAGAGGTGTGTGTTCACCACACGTGTGAGCGAGGCGAGCAATGTGTGAGTGAGTGTGTGTCGCCCGGCGGAGCCTGGCCCCTTGCGGCGCGGCGCACGGCTCTTCGAGCCATAAAAGGCAGCGGAGGACCTCGCGACTTGAGAAGGGTGGGGAAGGGGGGAGACCGCCTCGCACACTGTGCCTGCCTTCTTCTCGCAACGCTTCTTCTTCCTAACCGGCGTCGGCTGCCTCCTTGCCTTGGCTGCTGCGTGCGTAACATGGGGGCCGACGTGGCATGGGGCAAGACGCCTGCCTGCTCACTGTTCTGCTTTACCCTCTTTTATCTCGTCTTGTTGCTGCTGTCCGTCCGCTGTACGATCCCTCGGAGGTACAGTCCGTTCAAGCTACATTGCGCAATTGCTTTTGGTTGCTTGTTTGACTTTTGTTCCGACTGCTTGACCTAGGTCCACTCGCTCCACTTTTTTGTTTTATTAGAAGTAGTACATTTAACACGACCGTGTTCAGGGTATTGACTGGTAAACCCAATGGGAAGATCTAAACGCACTTGAGAGGATAACATTAGAATGGGCCTGAAAGCCATATGGTATAATGAGGTGGACTGGATATAACTATTTCAATATAGGGATAGGTGGCGTACTTTTGTAAATGTGGTGCAATGAACTTTCTAGTTACAAATGCCATAGAGCAAATAGGTATTTATAGTTAACACAAGCTATTTATCAACACTTTAAATTTAATCGAACAATTTATCGGTACACGTGCGTAGAGTTGCTTGGAGGAAATCGCATTAGCGTGGAGAGACGATAGAAAATAACGTTAAGGAGACCACGCCAAGATCATAACGTCTAGGACTCGATTAAATGATGACCTAATATAATGAGAATCTTAATGCTTTAGGCCGCTCGTCCACCGCTGCGGGATTGACCGCTTTGTTTACAAATGTTATATTCGCTTTATATCTACGTTTCGGTGCCAATGTGCTATTTACTCTAACGTTGAATACGCATCGGTAAAACAGTAAAACGTCGAAAAGGTTAGGGACATTTTTAGAAAGTCTCTGGAATTTTCAGATATTTAAAAAAATTAATTAGAAGAGAACAACAATCCAGTATAAATTATTGATTGATTGTTGTGATTTTGCGAAGAGTACTGACATATTTATCTTTAATATTTCTTTCGCCTAGAATTTAATAGAGAACAGCGAAAAAACGGGATATCCCATGTATAACCCTTAATATAAAATACTAAGAAAATTCAATCTTAATAGTATTATACTCGCATAAACCGAAAGAAAGGGTGGACAATGATATTGCAACCTGATTGAACCCTGCCCTCCTGCGTCACTATCAAGCGTGCTTATCCTTTTCAGATTATAATGATATTTTAACGCAAAGTTCCACGATAAGCCATACAAATGATTGGTCATCTGGAACCAGGGTAATAACTAAGTAAGACTAAAAATAAATTGTATTTCTTTAATTTTCCAAGATAAACACTTATCACGCGGGACAAAAATGACCAATCCTTGTAACCAATTATAACTTTTAGTTAGTTTGAGCATAATTTCTCTTAACTTGTTCCGGAATTAATTCACCTCTACAAGAATTACAGCGATCTGATGTAGGCTTCTGAAACTCCTTAAAATAATCAAAATTAAACTGGTTTGCCTACATGGTGGGTGATTGTGGTGCTCTAACAATACTCTATGCATATCACGTCACACAGATTTTAAACTCCCCTCCTCGAACTCTTAGAACCTGAGCGCTACCTTTCGCCTATGATGATCTATTTTTCACACCACTGTGCTTCTTGTTACCTCCTTCTGATACTTTCCCTCTTCTGCTTCTCCATACACACAATGCTCACGCTCTAATCCCACTCTTTCCTTTTTTTGCATACAATTTATTATTTCAATTTTAGATAGGTACTTAATTCTGTAAACTTTGTATTTCATTCGTGCTTCCAGAATAATTTTCTAATGTTTTTTTATACAGCCTACGTCCCTACGGAAGCCCCTAGATGACCTAAAAAGCTGAAACTTTGCATACTTATAATATAAACCACGGGGAAGAACCTAATAAAACAGAATTTTTTATTTTTGTATATATTTTTTTCTATTAACAAAAATTAAAAATAGAATTAATTTTTTATTTTACTCTCACTTTGTCCATTCTTAAGTTAGAACTGTCAGAAATATAATTTTTACAATCAAAATTATCTGCTTCGGTGGCTAAATAATTTAAGACTTTACTCTTGCAATAGACTAGACTTCTATGACAGGGAGATCGGAGTTCGAATCCTGATCAGGCTTACTAAGTGTAGTTTCCCCCCCACATTTTTTTCAATCTTTCTTCACGCAAATGCGGGTATATTTAATCTAAATTCAACCTTCCTTATTCCTAACTCATTAGCGTAATTAGTACATATGCATAAGACCTGAACAGGTAATAAGATGGGGTGCTAATATATATAAACAAAACCCAACCTTTCATACGCATATACATTTTTATTTTGATAAGCGTATGAAAAGTTGGGCTTTGTTTATATACACTAGCACCCCATCTTATTACCTGTTCAGGTCTTATGCATATGTCTTACTTTCGGTTCGGGTTACACGCCTATGTACTAATTATACTAATGGTTTAGGGATTAGGAAGGTTTGACAGAAAGTACACCCATATTTACGTAGAAGGAGAGTGGAAAACTTGAGGAAAAATCACCCTCAGTGCAGCCGACCGCGATCGAACCCCTATCTCCCTGTCTTCGTCAGTCTAGTCCAACATGAGATTAGCACGTTATAGCACGCGGCCACCGAAGCGGATAATTTATCGATTAAAGGTTAGGTTTCGTTAGATGAGTTATAGTCAATTTGCCCTATAAATGCTTAGAAACTAGTTTAAAAAATAAAATAAATAAACAGGAGGCTCTACTTCAAATATTTTAGAGTAACTCGCGGCGTAAATTCCTAAATACGTTCCAGCACAAGAGTTGGAACGGTAATTGGATCTTGTGATTGCTCGTTTTGTATCACATGTAATCCCTAGATAAAAATTACGTGCGTATCTTGAAATAGTTATGTAATTTAAAAAATACTTTTTTCATATTTGACTCGCAGCTAGAAGGCTATAGTTGCATAGCGGCGAATGTCTTCTACCTCATTCTTACAGGCATTCCCCAAGCGCACATCCAGACGTTACGGGGGATGGAAAAGAAACGGATACAGGGGAACTCGCGACGCAGCTGCAACAAAACTCGCCTCCCCTGCGTGTAGACAAAACGAATCATAAAATCAGGTCAGTTTACATCTAAACTGCCCGCTTCGCTTCACGGTATTTTAATGTCTGGTCCGCCTAGATAATTAAAAAGTAATATAACAGGGGCGAACAATTTATTCTGCTCACAAACGTCACTGTTTTTCTACATGAATAAAGGGGAACTCCCGTTGTGGTTGAGAAATTAGAACAAAACCTCTAAACTCACCTGCCAACAAGCCTGTCTGGCAAAAAACTAACTAAATAAACTTAAAAACATACTAAAACATTCTTTCAACTTTTGAGGATTTTTTTCCTTCGTCATTTCCCCCGGATGGTTGAACTTTGTCTGATCTAACCCAACATTTCATATATATTTATTTGAAAAACTATTCAAGTAACCTAGAAGGTTTTCAGAAAGACACAGAAACAATTGTTAATTCTTTTAAACATTTACCATAGAGAAGATTGTTTTCAAATGTCTATATCGGAATGAAAATATAACACACAATTTTACCACTTTCGTCTTTTATTATTTCCAAAACATTGTGTAGATTTAACGCAATTGTTTAGTAATAATCCTTAGATTAGTCATTGGATTGGAAAATGCATAATGAATTATTCGCTAACCCAGATAATCTAATATTTTTGTTTTGTTTTTTAAATTTGACGGATAAAACTAACTTGAAAGGTACAATAAGTGGCATCCAGTGTAAAGGTTAATTTACAAGGGAATGAACTACGCACAGTTCGCAAATGAACCAAGGTTTATTAGACTTGTGGGGAAAGGGAAGGGCAATATTCGTAGAGCGTTAAACACCTTCTTTCGCGCACATCTTGTCTGATAAATCTCTACTCAAAGTATTCGACCAGAATTCGGACCGCCTGAAAACTCAGATAGTTTAGTAGGTAGATTATCGCCTTACGACCTATTACCTTTTATTTCACCGCGTCTTAGTCGACTACCCTTCCGGGCTATACGCATTCTAATTAGAATGATGGGGTAGTGATGCAGAATATATAATTGATTACCTCCTTGTCACCGGCAAACCAGACTGAATGAGCCTGACACTTAGTCAACGCGCTCACTGATGTGATTTAACTTAATACTGACGCCTTATTCCTCTCGGCCACATCAGCGATATTTAAAAAAAAACAAATTGCAATATTTTGAGTAAATGAAAGCATCATTATTGTATTGTATGCCACCGATGAGGTCTCCCACGTGCTTCATGAAAGTTAACCAACACGATGCGCGTAAAGCTTCATTTGTATCGTCTACAGCTGGGCTACTTGATGTAAACTTTTGAATTTGACACATTTCCTCCCCGCTCAACACGGATGAATGACGTTTATGTGTGTATGGTTCGAACCAGCTGTGAAGTTTTGAGTTGGTATGGTTGCACGACTGTCCTCCCCCCTCTATAAGTGATGAACCCCCTCCCTCCTGCAATCCCACCTTCTCTGTCCCCCTGGAGCACGTGCCCTGAGGCTATCTTTAGCCACAAGGTTCCCCCCTCATATCCCGTAGCGCTTTTTGTTCCTTCTCTCCTGAGCCATCAGGCGCATCCTGCACCGGGTCTTGAGAGTCCCCTTCCCCACTTCCCCCTCGTGTATCCGATCTGGAACCTACATCCCGACAATGAATGGCTGTCCCTACGTGATCACTTATCTCCTCCAGAAGAAAACTTTTTTTATGCCTTGCTTCTGATAAAAAAAAACTGCCTGCCTCTTGATGTTCGTCTCCCTCGAGAATCACCTTAGTGCCCAAAGTGAAGGTTGGCGTCTGTTTAAGACTATACAGCTTCCTTACTACTAAGGCTTAGTGAAATGGCCTCTCGCGTCCGTTTTGTTGTTCGTCTTACCGACTGCGACCTATAAAGTTAGTTGTTAGCCCCCTACCCGTCTCTCCCTCACTTAGTATGTAGTGGCGTTGAGGACAAGCTTCGTTAATCAGAAAAGTAATTTTTCACAACCTCGTGATAGTGTAATGATTTATCTCCCTCGTTATTTAAGTTTATTCACTTTACGATTTGATATCATTTGGGATAAAGTCTGGATTACTTCTCAAAATAGCAATATGTAAATAAAATAACACACTAAACAAGTATAACCATAGCTCATGAATATAGGATGTTGGGGGGGGGGGGGAACCTAGTTAACCACTNCTTGCGACATGGTCGCAGCAACAAAACCGCCTCGACCGGGTGGCCAGAACGTCAAGCAATGTTATTTATATGGGAGACCCAAAGTCACCCCCGTTTGTGACCAGGTAGTTATCGTCAGGTAGTAACTTGCGACCGGGTCTTAGCGTTTTTGCTGCGGCGACCAGATCGCAAGTATGGCGAGCTTTCACGTGTCGTTTTCAATGAATCGTTAAAAATGATTACAAAATGAACGTCAGAAAACTCATTTCATTAGACTGAATCATTATTTAATGCTTTCATTAAAAGTGCAAAGGAGGTTTACTTTTCATTAATTTTTAATGATCATTATTGAAAAATGAAAACAAAATGAACAGTAGGAACATGTACAAAAATTACTGGATTAGTTTTTTTTATTGTAAAGGTTTAATTCATTTTATAAATTTATTTATTCTGTCATTAATCCCATGGACATTGGCTCGAATTTGGATGGACAATATATTTTATTGTGGGGGTTATTTATACTTTGTAAGAATATTATAAAACATATTACAATGTTGACTTAATAGCTTAACAATATAAATTGTTTACGATTATCCAAAATATATAATTAACAATTAATTATAAAAAGAATATTAAAAGTTACACTGCGACCACTTGCGACCTTGTATTGGATTTAATCCGCAATTTATATAAGCTTATTTTTTATTTAATGTAATTATTTTATAGCTCTTGCGATAACTGCACACACATTTCACGAACCGCAGCTCGCATTAATTTTTTACACGGCACCATTTCTATAAATTATTATTATTATTATTATTATTATTAGCACCGCGTCTTACTACCCGTTCGGGTTATACGTACGTAAGCTAATGTGTAATGGTAGGGTGATTGTGAGATGAAATGGAGGACCTACAGTTTAACGTGTAATCCGAACCACGGTGGAGGCCTGGCATTCCCCACATTCACAAGATGTCTTGTCAGAGGTGAAGGAAGGGTTTGGTAATCAGATAAATCTGTGCCGGGACAGAGGATTGAACCCCGGACTCCCAGCACAGAAGTCCGACACCTTACCCCTAGACCACCAGGTCACCATCATTTCTATAAATGAAACGGTAGTTGATCACTAATTATGATTACTCTCCGTCTCTGCCCGCTTGCGACGACAGTGAGTGTATTCAACATTTATCCATAATATTAGAAGAAGAAAAAGATGTTGACATTAAAAAAACTTTCGACAAAAATTATAAAGGAATGTTGTATCAAAGATAAATTAATGTATTTAAGTATGAAATTTGGGAAAACATTCAAAACAATTATTTTTGCAATTTTCGCGTGTAATTTTTTTTTAGCACCGCGTATTATTACCCGTCCGGAATATATGCACACTTACTAATTACGCTAATGTGATGAGGAAGGTTAAATTTAGAGGAAGTGTACTCGCATTTGTATGGGAGGAGAATGTAAAACCCTTTAGGGAAAACCACCCTCAACAAAACCGACCAGGATTCGAACACGGATCCCCCCTTTCATAGGCAGTCCAGTAGCCTATATATTGCGAGAATGGTACCTTAGACTATTCGACCACTGAATCATGTATGAGGATTGTTATTTAGTTTGTATTATGTTGTGTGTGGCTCTGTATTCAAACAGAAGGGCGTGTGCTCTTGAAACAAGTAGTCTTTAAGTGCAAAAAAAAAGAGTAATGATATAATATTTAAAGTAATATCATTTGGAAATTATAACTGGGATTGGGCGACTACACAGCTACTGGATGAATCCTCCGGTATTTCTTTAACATTGGATGCTCCTGTTATGTTTCAAAGATTTGGCAGCGTTGTATTCTACTACCCAAGCAAATAAAATTGACCCGCTTCAGTGTCCGAATGGTCTAAGGAAGGTTTTACTCCTGTCTTAGACTGTCTTGCTGATGACGGGGAGATCGGGGCTCGAATCTCGGTCGGTTCTACTGAGGGTGTTTTTTCCTAATTGGTTTCCCACTCCTTACACGCAAAAGTGGGTAAATTACATAAAAAATACCGTCTTCCTCATCCCTGCCCCATTAGAGTAGTTATCATAGGGGTATAACCTGAACAGGCAGTAAGTAAAACGCGATGATGAAAAATAAAGTAGGTTCATCACTAAGGGTTGGTTGTACTGGGAGCACGTCAATGCAATTTTTTTTAAATATTATTTCAATTTTTTTGTTTCCTTATGTTTGTGAGTTTAATCCATACGTGGACGTTTGAAATTTTGTCCTCCTTTTTACGGTTCTTTTTCTAAAAAGTTGACCTACCATCTTTGCCCAATTTGTCACGACCTCGTGTAAGGCAGGCGTATAAAACTCCTTTGATCTTAAGGGTGACACTCAACATTAAAAATACTAAGTGGTCCACATTAAAAAATAGTATTATTTCCACTATTTTAAGTAAAAATAGCTTCAACTCATGGTTTAGAATCAGATGCTATTAAATGTGACAATGTTTAACATTCCAAAATGTTGTGTTTCTAAAACTGTGGTAAAAAACAAAAGAGCCGCACAAAATCATGGCTTTGTCCGCAAGTTTAACATACCTGTCGAACGGGTTCGTCCATCTATCCAGTGAATAAATATCGAGTTGTGTGTAAGTTGTCTGAATATATATTTCGTCTGTTTAGAAATTGCACGATGATTCCCCTTGCCATTTTTTTAAACGCCGTTTTTATATTTAAACAAATAGTGAAGATGAGAAATATAGTTCTTAGAGAAAGTGTAACCGCATTTACGTGAGTGAGAGTGGTAAACCATTTAGGTAAAAACACCTCAAATACAGTGTTTAGAAATTGCACGATGATTCCCCTTGCCATTTTTTTAAACACCGTTTTATATTTAAACAAATAGTGAGGATGAGAAATATAGTTCTTAGAGAAAGTGTAACCGCATTTACGTGAGTGAGAATGGTAAACCATTTAGGTAAAAACACCTCAATACACCCGCAGGGGGTTATAATCCCGACTTTCCCGTCATCGGCAAACTAGACTTGACGAGACCGTTGCTTCTATCCGAGTACTTACAGGTGCAAACAATAAAATTTTAAAAAACGCTGTGGATCATAGAAACATTAAAGTAAAACATTATTTGTACAGCTCAGTGCATTTTGGTGAACATAATTAATACTACAAGTGATACATAGAAAGAAGAACAAATATAAACAAGTACAATCCAATGTTCATAGGAAGAACCTCTTAGAAAATACTAAAACAATTTTTGCGTTAAACGTTGTTAATAATGTACTGTACTATTAAGGTTAATGTATAGATATTAATATTGTATTTCAAAAATGACAGCTGCAGATCACATGACTTGACTTACGAACACGTGAAAACTAGTAACTTTTCTCATGCCTGTGGAAATTCGATTGTAGTTTCACATGGGGGTTTCTTTCCTAACTTATGATGAAGGTCCGTATTTTCATGACCTAAAAATAACAACAAAAATTCTTTAAACATTCTAAAAAATATATGTTTGATGTTTATTTATTCTTTTATAGAACATCGATAGTGTTTGAAAATAAACATATGAATAAAAAATGAATGCCTCAAAATGTTTAGAAAGGTTTAAAAATAACTCATAAATGGCGTAGACCAAGAAAATATAGCCTTAAATTCCAAAATGACAGCAAAAAAACTATAAAATATCAACTTCTACAACCAGGGTTTATGTACCTATGAGCATTGAATATGACGAACAAAAAAATAAGTCATGACACTCCAGGCCTTTCTTATGATTATATGAACCTCCAAGTGCTTGTGAAAGACTATTTCCCCTTTTAAATAAATTAATGTAATGCATAATTATCACATTCCTAAAGGTTTAAAATAATGCGAGCTTTAAAGACAGAAACTCGTCTCTGATCTCGCGGCGGCAGCGCTGTCTATCCTGTTGTAGCCCGAGTGTTTGGCGACGCCTCTTGTTTGGACGCCTGCCAGGGCGTACGTTGGGGCCCCTCGCCGATTGTGTCACCTTCTTACTCGTCGTCGTGGCGTAGGGGTTATAAATTTTCTGTGCTCCTCTTTGCTTTACGCCTCCCTCGGGAAGTGTCTGACGAACAAACTGCGCACTTTCTAACAATCTCCACTGTTGTTCTTATCTACCCGATGAAGAGACGTATAATCCTTTCAACGCTGCACTTTCCCGTTCGCTAACACCTCTTAGTGGCTTCAACTCACCCCGAATAGTTAAGCTATAAAAAAGTATTTCCCCCTCGTTAGGTTCGTGTGATGGGGGTTGGAAGAGAACGCGAGCTAAGGCCTGTATTTTTTCGGTTCTTATGCCAAAAAACATGTTTCGGCCAAAATAAATCAAATATTGGTTCATTATACACGTTTAGTGTAATTCTCTACACATATAGTACGATTTTGGTAGGAAGAACAGTAGAAGTTAGTTACTAAAGTTACTAAAACAAGTTTAATATTTACATACATCAAGTCATGTTATCTGCAGTTGTCACTTTTGATAAATATAATCAATACCTATCAATTAAAACAAATAATATAGTAAAATGTTATCAATGTTGGCTGTAAAACAATATGTTTGAATTTTCTCTACTGTTCTTCCTACCAAAATCAGGGTATAGTAACCTAATTATGTACACAGTTTCACTACCGCGTATTTATTACCTCTTCAGGCTATACGCATATTTACTAACTGCGGTAATGAGTCAGGGATGAGAAAGGTTGAATTTAGAGGAAGTATACCTGAATTTGCGTGGAGGGAGAGTGGAAAACCACTAAGGAAAAACCACCCTAGTACACCCAACTTACATTCAAACCCTGATCTCCCTGTCATCGGCAGTTTAGTCTAACACGAGAATGACGTCTTAGACCATGCGACCACCGAGCAGGTTCAAAATTGTTGAATATCTATCATGGGCACTGTGTAATATGACTGGTTTTTTTTGTTCTATTCATACAAAAAGTTTATTTTCAAATGCCTTGATGCCAATGACAAATATTCATAGACGTATTTTGTTCAAAAACGTTATTTGCTATAGAAATTGTAAAAAAGTTGACTTTAGGGGGGTATGCTGGCTGATAGTATGTATCTTAACATTGTTTTTGGCCATGGCTACCTAAACTAATTTTTTATCTGAAAGAACATCTTTAAAAGCAAGAGTTTTGATATGGCTAGTAGATGGAGTTTTTTTGATGTGTTGTAAATTAGATATTTCTTATAAGTTACCCTTATCACCATCGTAGTATTTACCCACAATATTTTTTAGTGAAAAAGAAATAATCTGCGATCTTTTTTAACAGATATTTAAAAGTTTAATTTTTATTTTTAGGTTAGAACGTACATTCCGTTTGTGTTGAAAGGTGTAATTCCTACCATGACGGATTACCCTGTGGCCCTATCTTATAATAATACCATATCACGGTGGAACCAAGCAAGGTAATCTTGCCTCATTCCAGGGTAATATATTAACAATTTTTTTTAAAGTATTGCCATTTTAGGAAAAAATATCTTTTTTATTTTTTTTAAAACAAAATATAATATATAACAGAGGGTATACAGGATGAACTCACACACTCTGTACAAACTTTAATAGGAGATAGGAAATACTAAATCAAACTTTTTTCGTAAAGGATGTATGTCCGCAGAAGTCACCCTCTTGTGCCAGGGGGCGCTGTTGGGTGACGCATCAAATGGATAATTTTTGCCGTCATTCGTAACGCGGACTTTATATATGTAACATGGAGCATTTCACGAATTCTGAGATGACTGACATGCATCCAGCGTAGTATAGGGTTGGGGAATATTTGAAAATATACGGCAATCAATGCGTTGACGCTGTCAGACATTAATCACGGCTCATGGTCCTCCTCTGAGCAACTGCTGTTAAGACTGCTGCAATAGTGTTCACTCTTTCTGCCTTTGATTTTTGTACCAACAGCACCCTCTAGAACCTAATGGGGACGTTGGCGGGCATATACTCATTAACGAAAAAGTTTGTTTTAGGGTTCCCTCTCCCATTAAAGTTTGGTATAAATCGTCTGAGTAAAGAATCAAGGTGGTATTTCATAGGAAATGCATCCGGATTAGCAAGTAGAAAGAATGGGGAAACGACAATTATAAATCACGTGTGTAAAATCAACCCATTTCAACATGTTGGGAGTCGAATACTAACCTTCCGTCAACGGGAACTACAGTAGCCGTATGGCTTCTTTGTTGCTGACTGACAGCTCACAGTTGACTTCTGACAGTCAACATTTAGGTATATACCTAAATTTTGACTGTCACAAGTGACAGCTGCTAAACACATGTTTTTTGCAGATAATATGGTTCAGCGAAGGGATACATAATTTGGTGTGGTAACTTTTCAAAGCCGTCAGCTGTCACTTAGCACCAAAGAAGTCATGGGGCTACTGTAAGTTAAATGCAATCTAGTTTACATATACACATGGAGTAAAACGCTTTTCTATATGTTTAGGTTAATTCAAGCCATCTTTCCGGTTACAGAATTTACTTATTTCCAAAACGTACTATTTATTCTTGGTTATATCTCAAAAGGTAAGTCGAATGTAGTTAGTATTTCAAAATTTAATCTTAAGCACACTTTGATTATGTGCACAACACTCGGTTACCAATTTAAGGTACTGATCTAGGTTTGTTTAGGCTATGCCGTTCAAATATGTTCAAATTTTTCATTTCATTTTTTTGAAATGTTTATAAACCGACTGGTTATATCAACAAATGACTAATAAACTAAAATCTAGAACAGACACAACATAAAGTCCCCGGCCGTTGATTCATCACTGAAAGGGGAAACGCACATTTCACGAATTAGAAATTGTTTCGACCATGCCGGGAATTGAACGCTGGAACATTATCTCAGCAGACAGACACGCTACCGACTGAGCTAAAGTGTCAGACTAACGATCAAGGTAAAATTATGTTGTTTTTTCACCGCGTCTCATTAACCGACTCCCATTCTTTATTCACGCAAATGCGGGTATATTTTTCTACACAACCTTCCTCATCCTTATCACATTAATATATTTAAATGACGAAAGTCCAATCGTGTGGTAAGGTGCTATCAAAAGTTTTTAAAATTGGTAGTAGTGGCTAACCCGCTTTGGTGGCCGCGTGGTCTAATGCGTTACTCTCGTGTTGGACTAGACTGCCGAAGAGGGGAAGATTGGGGTTCGATCCCGGTTGGGTGCACTGATAGGTTTTTTCCAAAACTGTTTTCCACTCTTCTTCCATGCAAATGCTTGTGCATTTCCTCTTAATTAAACCTTGCTAATCCCTAAGCCGTTAGCTTAATTAGTACATAGACGTAAAACCTGAATGGGTATTAAGATGCGGTGCTAAAAAATGTAATAGCTAGCTCCAATATGATTCAGGGTCAGCACTTGTTTTGGTGGCAGTGGTGGCAGAATAGTCTAAGTAAGGTATCATCCTCGCAATATAATAAACTGCCGATGACGCGGAGATTAGGATTTGAATCTTGGTCGGATATACTAAGCGTTGTTTCTTCTAAATTATTTTCCGCTCTTCCTCCCTCCACGCAAATGAAGGTACACTTCCTTTAAATTAAATTATCCTCATCCTTAACACATTATTGTAATTAGTACACAGAGTATAACTCGAACGGGTAGTAAGACACAGTGCTAAAAAAATCTTGAGTCGGCAAGGCTCTAATTGGTTTATTCTTGTTATGTTTGAATACATATTGGTTAAGTATGCTTGCTATATCATACATTTGTAGATGTAGGGTAGATTAACAAACTGTAGGTTGTTTAATGTAGGACACACCAAGCCAAGATGGCTTTGAACAGTACTGAACTTCAGAAACGAGGGGGGAAAAACAATTATGTTCAAAATGAAAACTTTATGTTTATTGATTTTAGTTTAAAAAAATACTGAGTGTCATACTATTTCAATCAAACTGTTTCTAAGTTCTTAAAAAACACTTAAATTGTTTTAAGTGTAGAAACTTGAGTTAAAACCTACCACTTTTAACAATTTTAAATGCTCTGTTTTTGGATTGCTAAATTGCAATAATATAACTTTAGCATTGAAAACGTTTTACGT
The DNA here is from genome assembly GCA_902141375.1 of Timema poppense. Lineage (NCBI taxonomy): Eukaryota > Metazoa > Arthropoda > Insecta > Phasmatodea > Timematidae > Timema > Timema poppense. The sequence goes on from CABFOV010000335.1 coordinate 70,000, forward strand.
TGTTGGTCAATGTATTATGTAAACCGCCCGAGTTAAATAAGTTTACGGCATTTATGTCTTAATTAACAAGTTTGATTGAAATCCGATAGTTTTTAAAATATTGGCACTTTAGAAGTCATATAATTATGTTGAGATTCCATTTTCAAACATTTTCTTCCTAAGTTTGGTGACTTTAATGGAAATATACCAACTCTGATGGAAAACTCTTTGCATTTGACCAGGCGTATCAAACTTGCGGACCACATGCGGTCCTATCCATGATTGTATGTGGTCCACGGACCTTATGAAGAATCATTCAACAATCCGATCATATTCTTATTTTAAGAATCTTACTTGTGAGGCTGGTGTGCCACATCGGTATTCTTTCTTCGACAAGAGTCTTTTCCAAAAGTTTGTTGAATTTACTCTCCAAAGATGTTCACTATATGATAGCACATACGTGTGTTAACAGTTGCTTTATCATATGAAAAGGAACCAAACATTCGAAAGATCTCTTGCTTACCGACTCAAATTTGTTAACAATAATGAAAGTGACTTCTACGCCAGATTACTTTATTGCAGTGGAAATTAATTACATTCACATGGACATATTATAAAACCAATCTTTACAGCGAATTATGTCTCTCAATTTCAATTTTTATTCAAAAACTAAGGGTCACTTCCAGGAGAAAAGGGAAATAAATTAAAATTGTCTTACTAAAAAGTGAACTTTGATTCTGTTAAAAAATTAAAAATCTATGAGAAATGTGTTCTTTTGTTTTGCTTGAATATAAAGTTAAAACTGTGGAGTAGTCTTTAACGGTAAAACGCATGTCATCTTTGGCATCCAATATATTTTGACTTTTTGTTTTTATCGCAACGAGTGCTGAAAACCCTTCCTGTTGAAGACGCACACACATTGTATTTGAATCCATGCTTTTTTCTACAATTTACTGGGTGACCTGGTGGTATAGGGGTAAGGTGTCATACGTCTATGCTGGCGGCCGGGGTTCAATCCTCGGTCCCGGCAAAGATTTATCTGATTACCAAACCCTTCCTTCACCTCTGACAATACATCTTGTGAATGTGGGGAATGCCAGGCCTCCACCGTGGTTCGGATTCCACGTTAAACTGTAGGTCCTTCATTTCATCTCACAATCACCCTACCATTACACATTAGCGTAAGTGCGTATAACCCGAACGGGTAGTAAGACGCAGTGCTAATAATAATAATAATAATAATACAATTGACTTTTTTTTCCCGTTTTGGTTCACGGACCTCCTGAAATCCATTAATGGGCCACAGTTTAAGATTATATAAAGTAACGGCTCTAGATTTTTTGACCTGACGTATGATTACGTAGAACTATATCTAGTAATCTTTTCTGTCATGTACATCCATAAGAAAACTGGGGTATGGACCTGAGCTGAAATAAGTGCTGAAAAATGTATATTGAATTCCACCGATTTAGTTCATCGTTTTTAAACTCATAGCCCTTTACAAGAACGTAATAAATGTAATATAATATTTTGTTCCCAACTCTTAAAACTATCGGTCAAAGGAAACAGAGGATGTAAACTATGCCTGACGTAAAATTATTTTATTTTGAACTTTTTTTTT
>CABFOV010000335.1:71613-87064 GCA_902141375.1 Timema poppense
TAAGTTATGTTTTGAGTAAAAAACTAAAAACATAAGTATTCAAATGCATCTTATCATATCTTCCTTTTTTACTTGGGAAAGAGCTATTATTAAATGTAATACATTTTTAAAATATTATTTCAAATAGGTTTTAGTAACTAAACGGTTCACAACTGTGTCCGTAGTATGTAATTTTTGTTTAACTTGGCCTTCTAACAACACTCGGAATAATTTATTGGATAATAACCAAACCGTCTCAAGTGATTAATTTCTGAGATTATTTTGAGTCTATCGGCCAATGGAGGTTTCGCGCTGTCTACAGGGAAGTCCGCCACTTGGCGGTCAAGACTCTCCGTGTCTTCGTCCTGACATTGACATCATCATCTAGCGGCGATAACACCTCTACAGCGCCGGCCGACAATCTTTCATGTATACATATATTTTTTTAGTATTTTTTTTATGTAAGCAACGGTAGTCTCGAGCCAGCGCATGTGGGGAGAGTCGCGTGTCGCTCGGCAATGTCCGTGCGCGCTCGGGCGCCGCGGCGCGGGGTCGAGGCCGTGGGCGGGTGGTGGTGGAAAAGTGGGGGAGGGGGAAGACCTGGAGCAGCGCCGAGCTCTTCGCGGCCCTCAGCGACTTGGACGGACCGACGCAGGCGGCGCGGCGAGGTAAGAGAGCAACAACACCAAAGCGGCCTTTCCCAGTATAGCATAGATTTATTTTGAAACTGACAATTATTTTTGGGAACATTTTGGGGTGTAATGCATGCGAGAGGTTTCTCTCTCCGACGCTCCTATACGACTTGTAAGTAGTTGAGAGTCTGGTCTCGCCTCGATCGCGTGCTAATACAAACCACTTTGGCGTAGCAATAGACGCTTTATATATATAAACTTTTTTTTTCGTAACTTGTATACTTAATTCCCTCCCCCGCTTGTGATTGTGAGTGTGATTCGGTATGCCCCTTAACGATGAGGTGGCCGTCATGGGATACCGAGATGCTTTGTGAGTCATCTTATATCGCGACTAAGACATAGTATTATTAATTATTTATTTAAAATGTGAATTATATTATATTAAGACTAACCTTTTTATCACTCAGCTAGTGTTGGTTTATTTGTTACGGGCGTCAGGCGGAATCCGTCCTAGACTAGCACGTGGTGATTAACGATTAATCGCATGCCTTGTTGTGTTGTTGTTTTTGTTCACTATCTACCAAACACATATGGAACTGATGTTCCCTTTTTAATGTTGTTATATGTTAACAATGGTCCCCCATGAGCAGACGCATGTCTTGTCTATTATTTATTAATGAGTATATATTTTACACCTGGTTTTGTGAATTATATTGTACGACTATATGGATCATTCGAGTTAATACACTCCTTTTATGTTTGTTATATATATCTCTTCAGAGAAGTAACGTTTGAACATCTGAAATATTTGTCTCAGTTGAACATTGTAATCGGGTGTATCTTGAAATCAGTACTTTTTTCCCTGTGTTTATTTATCTCTGGTTTCGTTCTAATCATTGTTACTATATACCGGTAAATTTAATATTCGTGTCTGGTTTTGTTGTGTACGTTTAGTTATTGAAAAGAAGTACAGTGGCCGAAGTCAAGGATGTTTACTGTGAAATGACGAGTGATTTTTTTTAATGATACCAATTATCTTTCATTAATAGCATTCGCTTGAATTTGTTCAACAGCATTTAAATAATTTTCATTTTTGTTTTATTCGAAAACATTTTAATGGTGACATCAACGTGTTTTTTTTCTTTCTTTCAGTTAAACCTTTATCTATGCTTTTTTAAGGTTGATTATAAAAGTGCTTTAAATAGGTTTGTCGAGTGAAAATTACCTTTTAGACCATCCGTGCCTTTCAAAATTTATGTTGTGTAACTGTGCAAAGTGTGTATAATACAAAACAGATACGGGTTTTAGTTGTAATGTATGTACAGACAGGCACAAATTAATGACCAAACTACCTTGAACATTTCAATTGGGTGGGAGAGAACGGCACTTTAGGTCCGTATTAATAAAATATTGCTTATGTAGGTTATTTAATTTTAATTTTCTGCATATAGTAACCTTAAAATACGAACCTAAACTTGCGTTCCCTTATATGCCGCCTTAAATATTGTATTTTATAGTGACTTAATAATCAAATATAACATTTAAACATAAATATTGATGATCTCCAGTTGGCTAGGTACAGCATATTCAGAATGATAATTAACTACATATAAGCAGTACCGTGTAACGATACTGGTTTGGACCCCTTTCGTATATTAAAAAAAGTCGTGGATAAAGTGCATTTTTCTTTAAAGTATTCTATGTAAACTATCCTTCCAATACTTCATCCATCGAGAATCACGCGCTTTTCAGAAATAACGTCAAAGAATTGTACAATTAAAACTTATTTTTTCTTTCAAAAGTCAACTCCTCAGTATTTACCAAAAAAGCAAGTAACGATAGCTCCCTCTACCCAAGATGAAGTGACACTGGTCACGAGCGGCCCAAGCGGCATATATAAGCTGATTGTGGGTATGAACACAAGAGTGCCAATACAAATTATACACAGTGCCGGTCTCATAAATCTAACAAATTATATCTTGAGTGCCAGTAGCATAAATATAGCAGTAGCAGTAATTCACAGTGCTACTAACTTAAATCTTTAGTGCAACTAAGTTGTATCATATAAACTTATATCTTCAGTGCCGAATATTTAATCGATGTCCAACGCGGAGCGATTAATTCTACAACACTATAACCGACTGAGATGGCATTTGAACTAGTTTATTATAACTTTCAAATTAGTTAGAATCTAAAGTATGGAAACAATGCATTTTCAAAGGGAATTCACCTTTAAACTTTGTTATATTAAAAATAATTCATCTGTGACATCGCACGGAAAATGTCCTATTTGTATGTGTTTTGTTTTCACAAAATATTTTGTTTAGCTATGCAACGTTAGATTTGTCGAAATAATATTTCAAATTCAAAGGTGATTTAAATTCAAATTGGTTTTTTACTTTTGAATCGCGTGTTTATTCAATTTAGAAGTAGCTTTAAAATATGTGTTTGTGTACAATTATATAAATCCTAAACAATACCTGGGGGCATTTTGGAACTCTCTCAATTATTTTATATGGCAGTTTTATCTAAATTAATGAAATAGCTACTTCAATTAAGCTACATATGAACTAAATGTGCTCCCGAAATATGTTCCAATCATTATTTAATTAACTATAATTAATCGAATATGTGGGAAGGTGAATTTATTATTATTATCTTAAACCTATTCTTTATTTTTAATTATTAAAGGGGCAATGAAACAAAGTTGCTTTCAATGTTCAACTAATAGGTTGTAATCTTTTTAAATGATTGTTTATCTTTTTCAAATAAGGTTAAAATATATGGGCATATAATTACTCAATATAATGAGTCTAAAGTGATGTTTTGTAATTATTCTATTGTGAAAACATTCTGAAACTCAAACTCAACCATGTTTTTCAAAAATATAAATTCACATGGCAAACTAAGATTAAAAATCTAATTTTATTTTCAGCTTGCATATTATATTAAAAAATATGAACGTTATAAAGTACTAATAGGAATGTTTCAAACAATAACAATAGTATTTCCTATTCACAAGACGTGTAAAATGTCAACTTAAGCTAGCATTAGTATAACGGCGCAAATTATATCTATTATATAACGCATAGTATTTCCTGGCATTTTAAAAACTAATAAGCACAAGGACTTTTTAATTTGTTTACTACAATATGTATTCTAATCTAGACACATCTTAACTATAAAAACCTTAACAAAAGAAGATTACGAAATATTCTTATCGTGATATGGATGATTGTGCTTTTTTGAATTGTATCTAGTTCGATTCCTGGCTGAAAACTTATTGTGAGATTAGGATGAATATATTTCAAAGTTTGGTATAATCAAAGCCACAGCCAATAATGACCGATGAAGATAAAGTTCGCACTTTAATTGTACAAACAAGCCCACATTGTTAATACACCTTTTCATGTTACTCTTTATAGTTTTCTTATTACTTATAGAGAAACATTTTTAGTCGTTAAGATGTTTGCCCTCAAGATTAGGTTGTATATTAACGTTCTAAGCTTCCCCGAACTAAAAAAAAAAGCGGGTCTTATAGTGCTGTTTGTCTTTTTATAGGTAACTTATGTCTGTTCCTATGTGTTGGCTTTTTTTTACCTGGGACTAGAGCCTAAACTGTTTTATGGGGTTCGTTCAAACTTTATATTAGGATGTTACATGGTGATACCTCGAAGCTAAATCGTGATTTTGATTCAAGCCCTAAAATTAGAAGTTGTTTATTGATTTTTTTTTTTTAAATAATTCATTTATTTTTAAATTTAATAGCTGATAAATACATTTGTATACTTTTTTATATATAAAAATTGAATTAAGGGTAGTTTATTAATGACTGATTATTGAAAATTTGAAATAATTATTAATTGGTTCAAAAAATGTCGTTAAAAATGGGTATCTGATATATATATTTTTTACAAAATAAATTAATATTGATTTTATGTTTTTTTAAATGGTGTGTAAGGGTAATTTAGGCCTACTGATGACTAATATTTTAAAACTTTTGAGTTAAAAAAAATTACAATTGGGTACATTAGGTGTATACCAAGGTCGTGTTTTAAATTATAAATATAACCGTATAGTTGTTTTTCAAATAAAAATACGTTTGAGTGTAACTTACTGATAACTGATTTTTGAAAATTTAGAAATTGAAGCATGTATGACTTGTCATATATAACTTTTTACTTCTACTCTAGTGCCTATAAACTAAGGAAAGGAATAAAAAACATATTATTGTGAAACTTCTCCTAATTATAGTTCATGGGGGGGATCCCTAGTAAAAGTCAGGCGCGCTGACAGCTTGCTCGTTTAGACATGCTGCCTTGGTTACTTATCATCCAATTTTCATAGGAAGGAACGTTATCTGGCAGCTAGAAAATCTACTAGATCTACTTTAACGTATTCACACGTCAAGCTAAGTGATATGCAGCTTTCACTTTAGATAAATATTATCAATACTTAAAGAATAACACAAACAATAAAGAAAAATGCTATAAATGTTGACGACAAAAAAGTTTTATTTTCTAAAAGGTCCTTATGAAAATTGGACTATATCTGTTTTGTAAGTTTACTACCATTGTAATTTATAACTGTATTCTATTCAAGATGATTCACTTAATTTCGCCCGGATATACTGAAGTATGCTTCCCGCGTATCGTGCATGTATCTCTTGTTGCATTTAGCTCCAAGAGTACTTGCTGCTCATCTTTCTAGACAAATTAGCAGATCAACTAGGCTATACTGTATTCGTGTTGGGTACTAAATATTTTGACTTTACTTTCGAACATTTATTTTAATTTGTCTTTATTTTATATAATTCTCTATTTACGGCTTCTCTATCCATTATAGGTCTACATATTATCTTATTTTTTTTCACATAGTTGAATTATTTCCTGGAATATAAAGTTACAGCCCAATTTAATAGGAAGGGTATTTTAGAAAATATAAACAGTTTTTTTTTTGCAGTTAACATTGATAGTATTTTACTATTTTATTAGTACTACTTTATAGAATTGACAGCGGCAGATTACATGACTTGATGTATAAATACGCGAAAGTAGATCAAGTAACTTATCTACAGTAGCCTCATGGCTTTTTTGTGCTAGCTGAGAGCTGACGGCTTTGAAAGGTTACCAGACCAAATAATGTATCCCTACGCCGAACCATATGATCTGAAAAAACATCTGTTTGACAGCTGTCACTTCTGACAGTAAACATTTAGGTATATACTTAATGATGACTGTCAGAAGTCAGCTGTGAGCTGTCAGTCAGCACCAAAGAAGCCATGGGGCTACTGTAGCTGTCAGATAAAGCTCTTATTTTAGTAATTAAACCAATTCGTGGTTAGTTTATGTCACTTTTACGTGTTTTGCTCAAGTCTAAATATAACTTGAAAATATATTTTTTGCGATTAAGTTAAACTGAGAATCAAAGAAAATCAACTATTGCCTGTAAAATATCGGGAGAGATCAATTTCTTTGAAAAAGTTTAAAAAAAAAGTATTAATCTAAGTAAGTTAGAGTTGCGCAACAGTTTCTAGTTAAAATACTTACTATATAGTAACTTTTTAACTTAACTTTCAAACATTGATTAACTTTTAAGGGCTTCGTTTTTATTTAAAAAAATCCTAACAGTTACGTAGTGAAATATTGTTTTAAACACTTCAAGGTAAAGTTAGACCTTACACACACACACACACACACACACACACCGTCCTAATGTATTTGTCTTTTTCTATCTTTTTCTTTCTTTTTCTTTCTTACTAATTCATGGGATCAAATCATTATCATTGCAGACAAAATCGAGTTCAGAAATTAAGTGTGCTTATTGCTTGAACACTTTTGCTAAGGCGCTCGAATAGCCGAGCCTAAATTCATAACCGCCAGAAACCAAGTGGGTCTCTCACATTACTGGATAAAGTTTTTTGGCAGTAGTAGAACAAACGCGAGAGGAGGAAAATACAAATGCCAATATAATTGGTTTTGTGACCTATTTAATTACGTCATTCAATTCACATATATCCCCTTTACAACTTTATATAAGTTAACTTGCGTTTTCCGTGCACTTTAATCCTTAAAATCAACCAAAATATGTTGATTTTAACCTTTTCATATTAGAAAAATTGAATTATGCTTACAAATCTCTAAGTATGTGTAGAGGGTAGTATAAAATAATTGCGTGTTCATTCCATCTAGTACCAAACTCTTGTACTATTAACGTTTTGTTAGTATGTAACCTAAGCGCAACATCCGAGTCAATATCTCAGCCGCCTTAAGTTCTAGGCCTAGCAGACGATGGTTTAATCCCAGGTGCATGCATTATTTGTACATGGCTCCTTTTATCTAGATATTACATTTCATAACGATACGGTTTGGCGTGCTAAGTATCTTCTACTTTTTTTTACATCCACTACTGGCTGGCTAGACCTGTCGTAGCTTCATATGCCTTATAATATAACTTAAGACTAGGACAGGCACAACATCCAGTCTCCAGCCGTTAATTTATCATTGTAAAAAGGTAAAATCACATTTCATCAATAAAAATTGTTTCGGCCATGCCGAGAATCGAACCTCGGACGCATAGCTCAGTAGACAGACATGCCACCGACTGAGATAGGGTGTTTGTCAAGTATCTGACAATTACAAATCAGATGTTTTGTTTTTTTTTACCTCTCAGTCTTGAAAGTTTCAATTTTGATAAAATAATCTTTAAATACTTAGCTAACTTATTGTCAATAGACGAATTTTTTTCTCATTTTTATTTTATAAAGTTAACTTCCTATCGCAATTCTACTATAGTATTATATATTTTATCTAGAGTAGGGTTGCCATATAAATAACATTAGGCCTATATGAAAACTATATGTTAAAATAAATCACTTGGTATTAATGTATCATGGTGACATAAAGGCAACGAATATATGTAAATGTCAAGGTTTTTTTTATGATATAAATGTTCTCTAGGCTGTGTTGCTACTCAAATTATATGTTTAACTGTTAAATATTCCGCTTTGGTGCCCGTGCTATCCTCACAGTAGACTAGATTGCCGATGACAGGGAGATCGAGGTTCGAATCTCGGTCGGGTGTATTGAGGTTGTTTCCCACTCTCTCTCTCTCTCTCTCTCTCTACGCAAATGCGAATACACTTCATCTTAATATAATCTTAATAATGCTTAAAACCATTAGCGTAATTATGACACAAGCGTATAATCCGAACAGATGGTAAGACGCGGTGCTAAAAATACCTATTGATGTGGTATTGGCCAATGTGATAATGTCCACCCTTAATTTTGTACTTTCTATACCGACCCTTTGGAATAGTATAAAAATACTCGATCGAGTAATCTCCGCGTGTGTTTATAAATATACATCTATATATGTAATGTCCTTTCCTTTAACTGTTTGACTGACTTTGAACAAATTTGTAACAATTAGCACGCCTGACTAAACCGAGATCGAATCTTGTTCTAGTATTGAGTGTGCTGTTGCAGCTCCTATGAATTCCACTTTAATTCAATTCACTTAGGTTAAGTAATTATAAGCCCATTTTCATAAGAATGGCCCTCCCTATCTGACAGCTAGGAACGTTAATAGATATACTTTAATAATGTATGTATACGTCGAGTCTGAAGCTGATACTTTTGATAATATAGTATCAATTACTAATAACACTAATAATAATAAGATATGAAATTGTTATTATTATTAGTATAGGCCTATATAATATTAGTATTTTATGAAAAATCCTTCCTATCAAAATCCAGCTGTAATACCCTTATTTTGGTGAGAGAAACAATTTAGAAAACTAAAGAATATTTTAATAGCATTAAATCTTTTGAATAATTAAACAATACTATCCGCTTCTTTCTTGCTTTTTTCTTAAACGCTAACTTTGTGTAATCAGAAGTGAGCATACCCGCTGCCCCATCTCAAAAGTTTGTTCTCTGTCTCCGGTCGTGTGCACGTCACGTTCCTCGGGGTGTCCGTCATTCATTAGGTGTGCGCAGAGCCTGTTTGTTCGCTGATTAAAAAAAAAGTTGGCTCGTCCTGCCCAAAACTTTAATCTTCTCTCCTCGTAAGTTGCGTCCACGGCGCCGGTACGTTAGGGGTCAGCTTAAGGAGGAACTTTCCATGCGCACGTTTGATACCCCCTTCCCTCACATCCCTTCTATCTTATTTTTAATTTAAGTTCTATCGTACATTAATTTTGGATCTCACTCTCAGAGGACACGCGGGGAAAAGGCGTCATTCTGGTCTAGTCTAATTTTCCGAAGATGTGGAGGTCGGGGTTTGAATTCCAGTCAGATGATTTTTGGTGGATTTTCTAATAGCTCCCGCCACGCAAATACGGATATATTTTATCTAAATTATAAATTTCTTTCCCCGAGCCCACAATTATAAATAAGCTGATAGACCGAACGCTTGATTAAAATATTGAGCTCTGGAAACTGATCTCAAATGAAAATAACACCTTTGAAGTTTGTGTAAAGTAAGATGCTGTTAAAAAGGAGCTTTTGTAAAGTACAAACGTATATATATGGTTTTAATAAAGTTTATAACCATCAAAAAAGTTCCTTCATATCTAAATATAACTGTACTTAATCTAATCATTCTAGTCTGGGTAGGTGTTGTCTTGTAGGCCTATTTAGTATAGCGCAGCACTTGCATTTTTTTAACACCGCGTCTTACTACCCTTTTGTGTTATAAGCCTATTTGAGGTGTGTTTTTAAGGTGGGGATGTAGGGGACGCGAGAATAAATCAGTGTTTATATCAACACTTTTTTTTTGTCAAAATAAATCAAATATTTTTAGAGTAGAAATATGGAGTTTAATTTTCTTCACAAGGTGATATCAACAGCTGAGTATCTGTCAAGTGTGTCCTGGAATTTAAATACAACTCTTTCTCATTTAAAAAGTTTCTCATCTAATACCGCTATGCTCATGACAGATATTCAACAACTATTTATATCACCATCTGAAGAAAATTAAACTATATTTTTCTACTGGCGCAATATTTTATTTATTTTGCCCCCAACCCCAACCCCTCAAAAAAGTGTTGCTATAAAAACTGCAAAAACACTGGTCTTTTCTCGCGTTCTCTAAACCCCCGCCTTAAGTCTTAATAAAACAATGCCAATCGGTAAAAATAAATCTTGATATTCTCCGTAATGTTATACAATTTGTATATTGCATTAGTTGAAAAATGTGTGAATACTTAAACAACTAATATGTTAAACAGACTATAAATCGTTTACCATCGGCATAATCCTTTAGTGAACACTAATTAATATTTTGTTAGTAAACCTTACATATATATTTGATTCTCTATCTTATTAGGCATGAATGCAAAGAACAACCGCCCCACATATTTTATCCGTTCATTGTTAATTTAATATTATATCAACTGTAATTTAATTTGATTTTATGTGATACTTTATTTTAAGTTATCCGTTGCTCGATTCAATTCGTAGTTTGGATTTTAGGAGTTTCGTGTTAAAATAGCATATTATTAAAAATTAACAGTTTCACCTGCGCCCAATTGGGAAAGAATTTTACTGTGCAAAATAAACTCTAAAGCGATGCTTTCCAAAGTTTTTCCATAGCAATACATTACCGACCTCCAAAATTTTGTGTACACCCCACCGAGAAATGAAACTATCCCACACATTTACAATATTTTTGTACCTGTAATATGAGGAGTAAAAACAAACACACATATTTTCTTCGTTATTTTAGATTAATAAAAATAAAAATCTTTACAATCTTTACATACTTTTAAAGGAGAAAATTAAATACAGATATTCTCATCCTTAATGCTTGGCGATTCATACAAATTTATTTTATGTTCGGGCGTATCTGCGAAAGTTAACTCGCATTTCTTCATCCAATTTTTTTTAAACTGACACGTTTCACTGTATTAATATTGGCCATTACTGAAATTCTAAATTAGCAAGATTATGTGGTTGAAAATGGCAACAAAAGCAGGAAAGCCTATCTAGCAAAATACTGAGTCTTCTTCAAGTAAATTCCAGAATTTTTCCAGTTCATCTTCTTGATGTTTTAACTTTAAGCTTCTATAATTTTTCAGCTCTGTGAATTCCTCTTCTTCTGCCAGGGAAAGCCCACCAATGTCAAATGAAACACTAGATTTCTTATTCAGTCATAATCAATTGTGCTAAGATCTAGAAAGTAGCTTTCAATCTCTGAGTAATGTCATGGACAAGTAATATATTTATCACAAAAAAAAAATTGTATCAATTACTAACACAATACATAAGAAAGTCACGTTCCACAATATAAAACTGCAATAGATAACCACTTTAAACGTAGTGAAAATATATAACTTTTTCCAACTAAATACAATAGTAAACTTAATTATGAACACAGGAACAGCTACATTGTATTGTAACGCGACACAAGCATTATAGTACTGAGGTTATGTTTGTGAAAAGGTCGGTGAGAAGAGTCGATGCTCACGCAACAGCTGATTTACACAATTCTGCGACGTGAAGACAGACTGACTGAACTGATTTCATAGAATAAATAATATGTAGTCTGTATTATACATTTGACACGCACCTCTTGTTAATATTTGAAAATAAATAAAGCTTTTTTTTATCTAGTGGTCAGTTCGTGACACCCCATAAACCTTTGAGCGATACCTAAAAAAATTTGGAGAGCACTGTTCTAAAGTGACTTAAAAATGGACACGCCTTCTGAAAAACACGTGGATTTTCTTATTTAAAAAATAATGGCAACCATGATCTTGTCAGCCTAACTTATCTGAATGGGTTGATTAAACCTTAAAAATATTAAATTACTAGAAGTATACATTTAGTTAATTATAGACTTTCTTCTCGATTATTTCCCTTCTTGTAATTATAATAATCTATTCTCAGAGATGTGAAAGTGCTATTGACTGTGAAGAGCTCATTAATTTACTAAAAGCAATCAAAAGCCTCACAGATTCAGCTTTCCAAAATATATTTCATTCGATCTATACCTTAGATAACATATTATACAATAGCGATGCTAGACGAAATAGTAGGCCTATGTCTGCCTTTGTTGGTGTAGTTTATTTTTCTAAGCAGGCAGAGGTAAGGTTTTGCTCGTTACCATACTTTAAGTAGCGTGATTTTTTTCACCCTAATTTCGGGGTGATTGTAATTAGAGATGGGCGATAAATCACTGACTCTGATTTTTGTTCACCGATACCATATGATTACCGCTACTCCCAGTGACTCGATCTCTTAAGTATCGGTGATTGAGATATCAGTGATCGAAGATACTCCATACTCGCATCAGGTGGCGACAGTTACTCGAGCTATGGACCTAGTATTGCTTCTTCTAGACATTCGAGTAAATACTCGCTTCGCGCCGCTTGTTATTCTTTTATTTTATTTTTTCTACCAGCTAATTGAGAATCGTCTTTATTGACTGGCATATTTTACGTGTTATTTCTCTTTAAAACACCTGATCTCGTAGAGTTCATTTTCCAAAAATAGTATCAGATTTACTACTTAAAAATGACTAATGGTTTAAATGTTTCATTCCCATGCGTTTTCAATACAAAATATTTGCTGTTAAGAACAAAATCGAAAAGCTTGCTTACTAAGCAAATAACATTTCAGATTATTTTTAAAAGTAGGTTACGAAAAAAAAAAAATTATCCTATCCCCAAAATCGCTAATAATAAACTAAAATAAGTAACAAAATAGAAAATATATAAATAAACCTTAATATTTACTACGCGTTGATGATCCTAATCATCCTATAGTCTAATCTAAAGTTTATTTGCTTCTAATATATGTATAGTTCATCTACTATTAGATGTACGGTATTTAAAATAAAATAACACTACAACTATATAATATATGACCTGCATTCCAAACAACATTTTCTAAACCAATCTCCATTATATTAGGTTCATTTTTAATGTCACATAAATTTTAACTGTAGTAAAACAGATCAATAAATAAATTACTCCATTACCCAGTACTCAGAAATATTCCATACTCGATAGAACTCGCCTACTCGGACAGCAGCTAAATACTAACTTTGACCGTGGTTGAAAAGTGAGAAAATACAGATCACAGAGAAAATTCACTGGTATAAATCACTGATATTTTAAAATCCCAGTCAGTGTATTCACTGATATCGTAAAATCACTGTTTCGCCCATCTCTAATTGTAATTCTCGGCCATCCGCCGTAATTTGATTGTTAAATAATGAACTTGTGTGTGTGGAGGTATTAAGTTTCCCTCTTTTCCTCCTCCTTTCCGCGGTCACGTGCTGCGTGTTGCTCTACCGGTGAGAAGGAAGGCAAGAGCGAGAGGAAAGGGAGGAGAAATTGATCCCTCCGCCGGAGAGATGGGTAGTGTGTTGAAAGGGGGAAGGGGGTTTGCAGCCTCTCGAGGCACGAGCTACTTACTGCTGCTTCGGTCGACAGCTGCGAGCGACGCGCGGCCTCACGGGGCGGAAATCCGGCGAGCTACTACTACCACCCCTCTCCCCCTTTATCCCTCCCTTTAATGTCTCCCGTGGACGCGCACATACCTGTCACGCAGTGCGACAACGTCGTCGCTTGAAGACATTTTGACTGTCGCCTGCATAGATGTATTCTTTATGTTAGGTACAGTCTCGTACGTAGGAAACTTGATACCTCTACCTCAAGATAGACAAGCTAGTAAGAATATGCACAGGTTTTCATATATAAGCCTATGTTAAACCCATTCGTGAATTTGCACAGTTCATAAATCGAGCAAATGTCTGTCTATTTAGTGGACTGGCCTCCACCATTTCACGAACTGTAGGTAAAAAATAGTCCAATTAATGAATTGTGTAGCGCTTGTGCTGTCCAGTTTATGAACTAGGCAGCTCCAATCATTAACCACTACATGAATTGGGCGAGTTTTTGCTTGGTCCGTGAAATGGACAGACGAAAAATAGGTTTACTCTTTAAGTTAATATAACTTTTAATTTATTTAGAATAACAAGTTAGGTGGTCCGACAATCGGTAGTGTGTCTTTCCACTGAGCTAAAGGTCCCGGGCTCGATTCCTGGCCTGACCGGAAAAAAAATATCGTTGAGGAAATGTGGGGTTCCCCCCTTTCACACTGATAAATTAAGGATCAGGGGCTGGATGTTGTGTTTGTTCTAGATTTAAGTTGGCTTATAAGGTGATATAATCAGTAAGTTCAAGAAATGCACGTTAAATACCTCAAACAAAAATGAAAATGAAAAATGAAATGGAATGTTAGTTTGTTTTAGGTTGGGCTAGTTTAAAATACCTTTAAACTAATTTCAGTTAAGCCTGTAGTAGATAGTGAACTACAATAAGTTCCATTTTATGAAATGGGCAAGAGTTGATGCCATTTTTGCCCAGTTCGTGAAATCCTCAATCGAACAAGTTATCATAATGAGCTGAAATTGGCAGTTTCACTATCAGGGTGTAACATATATACACACAGACAGACACGTATATTGAAACGAATTAGAAGCGCCGCCAAGAGGTTGCCTATACAGAAAGTGCAACTCTAACTGGTATTATGGAAGAATTGGGAAGTTTCTATAATCAGGAAAATAGATTGTAGAAGAAGTTTTTAAAAAATATCTAGATATCTCTCTTGATATATTAACCGCGAAATTAAATACATTACTCTCGAACCAGAAAACTAATCGAAGAGCGGTTTTCTGCACCATTCACTTGATAAGAGCGAGATAGGGACAAGTTTAATATGCTCTTTTCGCTTTAAAATAATTATGGTTCACGTCTATTTTTTTAAATAGAGTAAAATAGTTCTACTGGTCTGATTTCCACTGTTTTATCAAAGAAAATCCAGAGAACGGCTCTACGATGCGACGTCTGGCTCGAGCTGTACTTGTTAACGGTGTTGGTTATCTTTGAGGTGATACAAGGTTGTTAATGGGCACAATATTTGATTCCTGAAGCCATTGCGTGTTGATGAATACATTATTTTACAAACAAAACTTTAATATGTTATGTCACTCTCACAAGATATGTCAGTTAACACCACTTGTCAAAAAGTGACGAGACATTTTTGCGAGGCGGATGATTACGGCAGTGTTTTTAACTTTTTCAACTGTTAGAAAAGGTCCAGATTACCGTGGGCACGCTATATCAGGAGTATCTGTGGTTATAACATAACGAACAGTTCATTTTTAATAAAACAACCTAATCTGACGTAAAATTATTATTATTTATTGTTGACAAAATATCGAGTATGAATTAGAAACTTTTCCAAGCTATAATTATTTTAATCTGCTGTAGTCAAAGGGATTTTACCCGCTTCGCGAACAATTTACGTGTTTCACGGACAGACTAAAAAGTTTTGAAGGTTTGCCAAAAACACATTTGCAACGTTCCCGAGCTCGTATTTGCCACACTTTGTTCGTCATGGTTTTGTGTGTGTTTTGAAGTGTTGCCAACAGTGTCGGCTCATTTTTTTCCGTGATGAAGCTTACCGTACTAAAATTCCTTACAGACTCATTCGTCATTTTTAGCAGGTAAACTTACGTTTATAATTTAAATCATTACCTAAAATAACTGGCGTGAGCCGGGAAGCGTATTTGCCATTCAAATAGTAATTTTTTTTAAATAGTTTTGTAATTGGACAAAGTCGATAAAATAGTTTTAGCATCCAATTAAGTTTTGTGATAGACGCGACCGTTTTATAGATAAACAGGACTGCAAGTACAGTTAAAGTCGCGGAGTGTTAGAGGGGGTAAATTATATTTTAAAAAATCAGTTGCCTAGAAGTTCGGCTCAAGGCTTAATTATCACCCCAAATTAAAAATAAATCTGGTGTCACCTGCCCCCCCCC
>CABFOV010000335.1:87546-99156 GCA_902141375.1 Timema poppense
ATACCTAAATTTTGACTGTCAGAAGTGACAGCTGCTAAACACATGTTTTTGCAGATCATATGGTTCGGCGTAGGGATACATAATTTAGTCTGGTAACTTTTCAAAGCTTTTAGCTGTCAGCTGTGAGCTGTCAGTCAGCACCAAAGAAGCCATGAGGCTACTGTATAGTACTCAACCCGAAGTTTGGTTGGATCCTCAACAGTTTCACTGTCAGCCCTAAAGCTTAGACAGAACTAAGGAAATTATTAGAGCTAGTTTCCCATTGCTTTCCTCACTGATCCCGAAGGTACTATTGTACTTCAATCTGCCAAGCTTGCCGGAATGCATACCCCAAACTGACCCTACAAGCAACACCTTCACTCCATTCATGACAGGGACTGGCTGTATATTGAATGTTATTATTAGTATTGTTCATACTTCTGTCATTATCATATTTGTCAAAGCCAAGTGAGACTGAGACATCAATGAAAGTAACAACTTACTCTAGCCATACCAGGAGATATAGTGCAATGTAAACACTAAATCAGATCAAAGATGGTTCGTATAAATTTTAAATTACAATTATTCACCAAATAAAGGTCAAATCAGTCCGGGATACAAACAAATCATATTTCGGTGACTTTCCCCAAAGATTGGGGACTACCTTATCAAAACAGGAGTTTAGTCTGTTCGGTGGAGTTGTATTTTGTTGGGGGGCGGGGAGGGGGGGTTTCGGTGTAGCGATGGAGGGCTATGAACTATTTTTTATTCGTATGTTTTACACCTTCTTAATCCAAACAGTAGGGATTAGGATGATCGTTTGAAGGAAGAACTCCCATATTCTCATTATAAAACCATCCTTATGTAAACTCAACCTCCCCATAGTTTACAATTGTGAGCCTGACGCCTTATATCGTATGATCACCGGTCAAGGTGTGGTTCTGAATCGCTACCGGCAGGAATCGGATACATATACCCGCCAATTTCTACCCCCGCGTCGCTTTGAAGGTCGTTTTGGATCATTGTGTGGCGTGGACATTAGTGATCTTAGATTAGACTGGAGTAGATTAAGCTAACCTAATATAGGTTAGGTTAGGTGTAAGTAACTATTGACGAATGCT
Organism: Timema poppense; assembly: GCA_902141375.1. NCBI lineage: Eukaryota > Metazoa > Arthropoda > Insecta > Phasmatodea > Timematidae > Timema > Timema poppense. The sequence continues at coordinate 88,647 of CABFOV010000335.1, forward strand.
AATTTTGTATATTCGTGGTGCCCTATAGTGGGTTAAAGCACGCAGCAAAGTTCTCCGAAATAAGCTAGCACAACTGAGTGTTGTTCGTTAGGATTTTCATACAAAGGTTAGTATAGTCCTTTAACGATAACTATGCCCTTTCCGAACCGTTGGAAAAATACTAAAATAAGACTTTAGCATTCATCCACTTGGCAAATTTGCTATGTATCTTTAACACTAATAATTGTTGAAAAGCGACTCCACTTTCCATAGTAACAACACAAATATATTATACTGTGTTTAGTAACTGTTTTTCAACTGTTAAAAAAAGGTCAAAGTTTCCTTGAACCTAATATATCTAACAGTTCTAAAAAATTACTAAAACTATTTTCATATACAGTATTCATAAGTCAAGTCATGTAATTTGCGGCTTTCACTTTTGATAGATAATATAAATTAGCAATAAAACACTATTTCTCAAACTGTGATGCGTTTAACCCAAAGGTGCGCGAAGGATTTTAAGCCTTACCTGGCGTACCACTGATTTTTATTAAGCTTGAAATTGTTTGGAATATTAGTAAGATAAACTAAATAAACTCAGAGTTTGGCGTGGTATTATCATGGCATTTCATAAGTTTTCTTTCCCTTTTCCGCGGCTCTATTTAGCTAACAACTAAAGCGTTAAGCTTTTAGATCCAAGGTAACCTCGTTTTGGACCGACCTATTATAGCCACTGGTCACAGCCTCTTTGAGAATCTGACAAATATTATGGACCCCCTACCCATAAAAATGCACGTAAATACACTAACACAAAACTTTGCATACAATTTACTTTATTGTATAGTAAATTTATTACATCCATATGGTCATAATATAAAAACAACCTGTACCGTGAATTATGTCTTTTGCTTTCCATTTTTATGCAAAAATTAGTGGCCAATTCCTGAAAAAAAGTGAAATAAATTCAAAAATTGTACAGCTATAAAGTGAACTTAAATCTGAAATTTAATGAGAAGGGCGTTTTATGTTGGGTTTTTTTTTGTAACTCCTACCAACGGGAATTATTCTAGATGTCATTACGTGGCAACTTTTGCGATTGTATGTAATTTTTTGCGCTTGATTAATGGACTTTCAAGGCCATTTATGGACCACAGTTTAAGAAACCCTGGTTTATACTTAACAAGATGGCATGAATTTGAGGGAAGTTGTTAGAAATAGTATCCAAATTTTCGTTGAGAGAAAATAGGTAGCCTACTTCACATATAAAAAACGCCTAGTAGAAATTCAAACCTTAACTTCCCATTTAAAGTTGATAATGGTTTATTGAACTTGACTGTGTTCACTGAAAAGCTCGAAAGTAGTTTTTGGACTTTCATTCTAACCACTGACAAGATTTGAGTTAGTTTTTTGAATGTCACTCTTGACGACTGGCCACCTCAATCGAGCTTGACTCGTTCATAAGTTCTCGCGAATGTTCAGCGTTGTTTAGGGAAGCTAGATATTTACTCTTTGATGCCTTTCTAGTCACTAAATCATCGTACCAGCCTAATTATGGTGACACCCTCGTCAATGGACACGCGAGCTAAGGCGTCAACTTCATGTCTTGGTTTGTTGGTGACGAGTAAGTCTGTATTTTAATCCCGGCTGAATGTACTGAGGTGGTTTCTTCTAAATATTTTCCCACGCTCGCTCCACGCAAATGTGATTACGTTTCCTTTAAATGTTACTTTTATTCCTACCCCATTAGTGTAAATATGGGGATAGCCCGGACGGATAGAAAGACGCGGTGCACAAAATAAATAGTATGGTGTCTCAAAGAAGCTATAATGTTTAAATAGAACTGAAATCATTGTCCAAGCGGACATTGTATTGGGTCATTACTCAGATTACTAGGATTCATCATAGATACGATTCACTTTGGGAAGGTTGGCTTTTTATTATATATACTTAGATCAGTTCAAATTGTCGCTGGGACTAACGAACATTATATTAACAATACTAAACAGGTGGACGATATATTGGTAGTGAGTTTTGCGTCCAGACTCCGACCCCGACACCATCCCTTGTATGCGGGTGACCAGGTTTTGTAGGACAGGTTAGGTTAGATTGTACACTCGACAGTGTTTAAGATGGCCGCAAACCCCACTATAGCCCAATTTTCATAAGAAGGGCCTTTTAGAAAATACATATATTTTGTATGCCAAAATTGATATAGTATTTTACTATTATATTATTGGCTAGCAGAAGTACCCGGCTTTGCCCGGGGTAACTACGCAATGAACTGCGAGGCTACCCCGAGCAACGGTTCTTTCATTTAAAAAAACTCCATGGGGTAGGTCTGCAAGCGAAGACAGAAAAAAGCTCTTGATTTTATTTCTTCCTGCCCAATTTTTAATAAATTTTAAAAAAATTAATGAAAAATTTAAAATTTCAGCTTCGTTATGCACATTGTGTACAGAGGCTACTAATTTTTAAATTTCAGCTTCCTGCATGCGGTAGATAATCGTACAACGCTTATGACAGACAGACAAACAAACTCTCTTCATTTTATTAATATAAATAATTTATAGATATTGATAATATACTTATAGGTTAATATCTACCAAAAACTACAGTTGCAGATAACATAACCTGACTTTTTTGGTTATGTTCATAATTGTATAAAGTAATAAAATGTAAATTTAAGTTCAGAAAGATTTAAATTTAGAAGATATTAATTAAAACATGTTGTTTTGCAATAATTCGCCATGTCAAGTAATTAAAATTGACCCAAAAAAACCACACTCGGTGTAAAATAATAACATGGTGAGAGTCAAAGTCGTTTAGTAGACAAAATTATGAATTTAATTAGACGAGGTAAAATACAATGCGATATTAAAACCTTAATTTAACTGACATTTTGAGTATATAATTAAAAATATAAGATTATAAAATAATTTATAAGTCAACATTATTAGTATAAGTAGATTGAGTTGACGTTATTTCATAAAATTTAAGTAAAATTGGACTAACAAATTATTGTGTTATTAGATTGTTTTACGTCAATAACAATTACAAGTAGTGACTGTACGAGAAGATTAAACATAAATGTACTTCACAACTAAGGATAATGGGTGTAACAAACAGACGAGAAAGATTTATTTTACACTAAAACATTAATTTCATCGTTTTGTAAATTACATAACTTCTTATATTCTGTCAATTTACATTTATTTTTCATCTTCTTGTACAGTCATTACATGTAATTTGTCTCACAGAGCCTATAAGCAAGCTGAAAGACTTCCGAAGGGATTGTTTTCCGCGTGATGTTAACTCTGAAGATGACGTCTGTTTCACCCCCCGGCCCCCATCCCCACCATGTATTAATGTAAACTTTAAACCTTGCACCGCACAAGCCGAAGCTAATGTTTGTTGTTGTATGCGAGTGACTGTGTGGGTTGCAAAGGGCATTCAACTCTTCCCTACCCCATTTTCTCCTTTCAATCCTTTTTCAGGAAACTGGATTGCCTGGGTTTCCCGGCCTCCCCATCTCCGACAACCCAGAATAAATGAGCTTAACCTTTTTGATCCCAGATTCAGAAAGAAGCAATGATTTAAACTTATTTTTTAATTTGCAGAAGAAATCAGGATCTTAAATGTTATCATGTGAATCAATTGTAATATGTTCATATTTACTTTCTAATACCAGAAAACCTATAGTTAAAAGCTGGAAAAAGTTTATATTGCAGAATTAAAAAAAAATTGTTATTGGTACGAAATGTAATCCCCTTTGAACGCCTCTCAAGACCAATTTATTTTCCAAAAGTGGTTAGTGCCGGAGGTGGCGTGTGGTTCCTCTCTCAACTTAACTTGTACGTATCTAGCAAACAACGGTAAGTATGAACCTACTACGACGTTGCGGCCAGGCCCACATGTCCTACTTATTGACAGGTACAGTCTAATTTTCATAGGAAGGGGCGTTCAGAAAATACAAACACATTTATTTGCGGCCGACAATAACAACATTTTACATCATTATTATTGATACTTTATAGGAATTGATAATGACATATTTCAAAAACGACAGCTGAGGAAAACAAAAATTGGCGTATGAATACGTGAAAGTAGATCTAGTAACTTTTCTAGCTGTCGGTGAAGGTTTTTCATATGAACATTGAACTGTGTCATGAACGCACCTGTAGAGGACCCAACTTCCAATATCTGCCGAGGCAAATCACTGTTTAAACTTTGAGGAAGCTCACATAGTTCCGTGCGGATTCAATTTGACACAGTTGAGAATGTTTTTCTTTAATTTATTACTCATCCCCGTGACGAGTGGTCATTCAGAGAGGTTGGTTATAGGTTTCGTTGAGCTTGGTACAACGCTTTGTATTTTGTGTTGAGTGTTACTGCCCGTTTGAGCTCACATTTAATTTCATTAATTGAATTTCATTAAAGGAAGAACTCTGGAGTAAATTGACCTACATTTTATGGGGTTAGGGGGAGGAGTGGGAACCTATCTAGGAAACACATCTTGTACACCCTGCTGATATTCGAACCCCAATCTTAACCTCATTGTAAAACAAACTAGATGATCAAGGTAGGATGGAAGGGGACGTGAGAAAAGAGCATGCAGTGTTCTTACAGCTCTTATAGCAAAACATTTTTTTGCCAAAATAAATAAAATATTGCCCCAGTAGAAATATAGTTCAATTTTCTTCACATGGTGATATCAACAGTTGTTTAATATCCGTAATGAGCATAGCGGCATTAGATGAGAAACTTTTTAAATGAAGAGAAAAAGTTGTCATTAAATGCCAGGACATCCTTGACAGATATTCAAGAACTGTTTGTCACCTTGTATAGAAAACTAAACTCTTTGTTTCTTACTTACTTTATGGAATTAGGAACGTGACAGTTGATTGTCACACTTACAAAAGTACGCCATTTATTCCTCTCTGAAGCTAGTACTATCCATTCCACCTCATTGCACCCGATTTATTTCAGGTATATTCTAATGTGGTCCTCCCATCTGTGTCTAGGTTTTCTCAATGGTCTCTTCCCACTGGGTTGACCAGTCCATACTCTGAATAATCTCCCATTCACGCTGAATATCCTGCCCACCGTAATCTGAGAGATGAGGTTATTTTAACAAAATATCCTCATCTCTTTTTGGACCTTGTTTTTGAACACCCTAAATTTGTTTTCGTCAAACATGGTAAGAGACCACGATTCACAACCATAGAGAACAATTGATAAAACTATTGTTTTGTATATTCTGAATTTTACATCCCTTGACAGCAGGCGAGATTTCAACTTTCTACTGGAGCAATATTTTTGTTTGTTTTGGACAAAAAAAGTTTTGCTATAAAACTGCAAAAAAAAACCAATGGCATTTTCTCGCGTCCCCTTCCATCCCAACTTAACATTTAGTTCGCGTGCCCGCCGGGGCTGGTAAGGATATGTTTTATCTACACAAGAATATCTGTGAGAGAGAAAGAGAGGGAAGGAGAGGATTAAACAGAAGGGTTGTAACCACGTTTATTTAAATAAAAACACACACCTGGTTAGACTTTAGTGGTGAAATAGCTGTTAATAAAACGAATGGTTATTAATACATCCATTTTTATTTTATGTCTATTTCGCCCTAGAAATAATATAGAAACTAATTGACTGGCTGTCACGAACGCGTGTCAGAAGGAACACAGCGCCACGCGTTGGTAATGTGTACTACAAGATCGCCGCTTTGTATCAAATAGCCCAAATGCGCATTTAATGTTCGGCTTGACACGTAAAAAAAGGACACTCGTCATGTAGGTGGAAAGTGTGTTTTGACAGCGGACTGATGACGAACGTTCATAATGCTGGGAAGTGTCCCCAGGTATGTTGTTTTCTATTTTCCGCCACTGAAGGCGCTCAGCGAGGATGATGAGAGTGGCCGAAATAAAGTGACGTATGTAAATGAGCCCTTCCTTTGCAGTCCAAAATGCGACATGGTTATATGCCGTCAAGGGTTGAGGGGGTGGGGGGTGGGGGAGATTGGGGCTTGATATGCACGGAGGGCTTACCTTGAGAACTCTGCTGATATTTTGTCATCGCGGGCCGCCCAACTACGCATTTCACTGTCACTTTTTAGAGCTGACATTAGGTACGAAAAAATAACTGGGGAGCTTGTACCAATAGTTAAGTCAACACTCGACGTCATCCATCTAAAATGATGCTCGCAAGCTTCAAGTTTTGGGAGATAACTGTTTTGTTTCCTTTCTGGAGAACTTATTCTCTCTTGTTATATATTTTAGAAACTTAAAGGGTGGTAGTGCCATAGTAGCTCATATTTAAACGAGGCCGTACTATAAAAAATATTCTAAATTGTTTCCTTAGATCTAACCTTGGCCGAGTAAATCGTATAACTTATCCGCGTCTTGAAAAGCCTTTTGAGGATTATCGAAAATTATTGCTAAATACTCAATTTTGATAATAAAACAACATATGTCTAGTTTACACTTTCCCGTATCGGTAGTCTAAGGTGTCAGAATAACAAAATACTATCTTGTTTGTGATGGGTAGGCTTAGGTTTGAATCCCTACTAAGTGCACGGTGATGTTTTTCCCCACGCGATGTATTATTGTGATTTTCACATCCCTTCTTTTTACTCTGAACAGATTTTAGCCCTTATATTGAATTGATAGTTAAAAACTATGTATTTAGGAAAAAAAACACCATAGTACATCCGGCATAGATTCGAACGCTAACCTCCTCGTCATCAGCATACCGGGCAAGAACAATTTAAGTACCACAACGAAAAATAAATAGATACTTTGTTTAGTGATTAATGACGGGATCTCATTGTGAAGCACACTCATGTTCTTTTTGCTAGAAGGTTAGAACCATGGACATATTACTCTAAAATATTCCCGAAGCAGATTCAAAGTTCGTAGATATATATACTGTAGTTAAATTTACATAGTTATGCAAAGTATAGTAATGTATCCAACAGTCAACTATATATATATATATACACAAATAATAATAATAATACCTGTTAATTAGCATTAATAAAATAGCAGGAGTGTGTGAAGCTTCGAAAACTTCGACCTCGATTCGAAAGTAAAATTCAGGATTCGACAATTACAAAACTTCGTCATAAAAATATTTAAAATTAAAACACACATTTACATAAAATATGTTTTCATTTTCTGCCGTTATTTCCATCACAAATAGGTGTTTAAGCCTACATAAAAATATCTAAAATAATTAATTACATATTTGATAACAGCTTAATTTTATAATTTGAAAACTAAATAGATTAATTATATTTGAAGTATGGAATTCTGTAAATCATAGTTAGTACTATACTTAAATTTACATAATTATGCAAAGTATAGTAATTTATCCAACAGTCAACTTTATATATATCGAGGTCGAAGTTTTCGAAGCTTCACACACTCCTGCTATTTTATTAATGCTAATTAACAGGTATTATTATTATTATTATTATTATTAGCACCGCGTCTTACTACCCGTTCGGACTAGGCGCAATAGGTATTGATAAGACATATTAAGAGTGATCACCGCAGATCACAAGACTTTTACATATGAATATTTGAGAGAGGTTCTTAGCTTTTCAAGCCGTCAAATAAGGTTATTCTCATTAAAATAGTCTGTACTGTTACCCGCGACACATTTGTTAGGTTGGTTGCATCCGGCACAAGGTTTGGTATAAGCAATCTAGGAGTAATAATTCTTCTGTTGAAAAGATGGTTTGAACTGATGAATTTACATTTGGTTCTTAAACACGATAAAATAAAATACCACATAGCGAGCGAGTGTTCAATGAGAAGTCGTGGGGGAGGATGGGTGCAACCCGCTTTTATGATCACTTCGTTAGCAACACCCATTATGTATATTGCTTTTTATATTTACTTCTTCTTTTAACCCCCTTTCAGTCTAATAACAAAAACAACCTTGAGTCACGTTTTGCTTGTGTGGGAGACACGTGTGTAAATACACTACCATAGGAACTACATTCTAAGGGGTGTCTATTTTCGCGCAAAATGCTCACTGGACACACAGCGTACACATGACCAAAGGTGGATGTACTTTTTTTAATGTGAAAAATATTTCTTAGATGGCGGTTATTAAGGGGGCTGTGTAGGTAACTAGTATAGCGCCAACATATGTTGCGCTTAGTTTAAAATTAAATATTGATCAAATTTTTAGTACTAGTATTTGAGTATGATGTTTACTGGACTGAAAACAAAACTATGTTATATGACCCTATACATAAGCTATATAAACTTATAAACATAGTTTAAAGTTAAAATTTTCTGCTCTTAAACATTCAAAACCCTTCATATCTCGATCGATCATTAAGACCTAAATGTCCGGTAAACGAAAGATACAATCCAAATTTCATAAGAAGAGCCTTTAAGGAAAAACAAACATTTTTCTTACGGTCAACATTGATAACATTTACTATTTGTATTATTATTATTTAATAAGTCTGGTTGATATTTATCAAAAGTGTATATTTTTGATTCGAATGATGTAATTTGATGGGGGTGCGGTGATTATCCTACTGCCGGGCAGCTCTACCCAGTAACGTCATAGAGCCACTTGGTTTCTGGTTTTTATAAATGTATACTCGACTATTCTTGCGCCTTAAACCCTGAGTGTTTAACTCGACTGTCAACGCTTCACAGGTTACATTGTTTTGTTATAACACATTATATAATAGTTTCTCAGGGTGGCCATTGATAGGTAAAATAGGGAATTATACTTGAATGTTGCCGTCTGTCGGGAATTTAAAGGCGAGGACCACTCTCAATAACCGCAAGGGAAATACAAATTTCCCAAATTTTCTGGGGTTAAATTGTTCTAGATATCTTTTAGGGGTTTTCAAATTTCAAAAATGTTTTGGACCACATTATATATATCTTTGAGAAGAGTCTAATTTTGAAAATGTTTCCAGCTGACGGTCTTCCAAAATAGCTTTTAGGGGCATCACATTTTAAATAATTTTCTTAGGTTTAGTCCCCGGGATACCCTTTGACTTAGGGGACAAGTATTTTTTACTTTTTTTAATCTTCTTCCCTCGCCTCTTGGGCTCCGTTGTCACTGGCTGTAGCACATTAATTGTGTACATACTACTGTTAAACTTGTATATTCTTTACTCGTGACTAAGAACACATCACAAGTGAAATAATCCCTTTTTATTACAGCCTTAAAACAAAGTGCGCTGAGGATGTATAGTAATTCCATGGTTGTACACTGCTTTTTTGGAGCAATGAGGGAAGGGTGCTATCTGAACAATACATGCGCAAATACTAAACTTTGGCGGTGTGTTCAAAACGCCTTTTACAAAACATTTTTATTCGTCATTTGTTCAACGTTTCACAACTGTAGGAAAGGCCTTTTTTTAATTCTAGGGTTAAGTGGCTAACATGTTTCTGCTTCGTACTTAAGCTAATTTTTAGACTCCCTATTTTCCCTCTAAATTCCAAATCTATCTAGTGTCTAACGCGTCGTAGATTTAGTTCCTTCTTAACTATTCTCTCCCTTAGAAACTTTATCTATCACCTTGTCGCGGGACGGGAGAAGAGGGGCGCTAAGTGTGTTTCCGTTGGAAGGACGCGATAAAAATAAAAGTTTCCTGAGTGCTAGAGGGTTTTTGATTTTAATATTTAATAATTTTACTCCCTATCCCATTGTTCATTAATTATTTTCTCACGTTGCTCTTTCTGTTGTTCGGCTATTAGCTTGAGTCGAACCTTAGACCTCTCTCGTCACAGTTAAATTAGACAAGACGAGACAGATGCCCTTTTCCATGTGCCCACCGTTGCAGAAAAAATATATTTTCCTAAATATATAACCAAACAAAACGCAACAAATATGGTCAAACACATCCTAGAGCAAACTAGTTTGGTTCACTACCCGTAAAAGCCTTGAAAAAATAAAATAACTTATCTGACTCGTATGTAACTTTTAATTTTAGCTCTCCAACTTTCCGAATCCAGTCCAAGTAGTATTTTTTATAAAACGTCACAACACAAATGTAGATAACCACGTTATCAGTCAATTTTAAGATTTCCAAATTCATAGAATCAAGTCGAGAGAAAGGTTTTTTTAATTAAACTGTTCCAATGATTTATTTTGACATGCCAATTTTCTTGTGAGAACTTAGCACACTGTGGCATACGCGCTGTTCAAATAATCATAAATAATGTGTGTTTGTGTGTGTGCATTTGTTCGTTTTGGTGTTCAATGTGATTTCTAAGAATAAGATTTGATGCTTATACTTCTAAAAACACGTGAAATATGAATGCTAATATACCCTTAAAATATAACATTAAAATGCCATAAAAGTTAAAATATGCTCTGAAAAATATGTCCTTGTATTGATTTGGTTTAAAAATATCCTACGGTAGCTAAAAGCCACATGAAAATCATCTTAGATAGCTAGTTTAGATATCATATATTATTATTATTCATCTTGACGTTGCAAAAACAGGTACTCACCAGTCATTACTACTATTTTGGGGTTGGGGGGGGG
>CABFOV010000335.1:99232-116935 GCA_902141375.1 Timema poppense
GGTTGTCAGGATTTTTTTTTAAAAGTCTTAAAAATATTTATTATATGCCTCAAATATGGTTAAAATATGCCCTTAAACTTAAAACTCCCAAATCATGCATGTATTCTGGGTAGCATTTTTACTCGGCTTAAATATCTTAGCCCTACCGCAAACTATTTAAAATAAACATTAAATATTCATCTCTAGCACCAATAATTACAATATCGGACCACCAAAACAAACACATACAAATATTATACATCCAAGATTGAATCAGGATTCCTTACGCCTGTACTCAGCCAACCGAACCACTCATTCTTAAGTTGGACTAAGGTCCACATTTTTGCAGTGTTATTACAAAAAGCCTTTTTTGGATAAATAAAGAAATATGGTTTTATTAGATACGTTTAGGTATAGTTAAATTTTCTTCACATGTTGATATCAACAGTTATTGAATATCTGCTATGTGCATAGCCGCATTAGACGAGAAACTTTTTAAATGAAGGAAAAAAGTTGTCATTAAATTTCAGGACACCTTCGAAAATATTTAACAACTGTTGAGGGCATAATGTGAAGAAAATTAAACTCTTTATGTTTTGACTCCAGCAATATTTGATTTCTTTTGACAAAAAAAAGGGGGGGGGTGTTCTATTAAAACTGACTTAACTCGCAAGAAAGGACTAGTGTTTTTGCATTTTTTTAACAAAACTTTTTTGTCACAATAAATCAAATAGTTTTCCAGTAGATACATAGTTAAATTTTATTCACATTTTGACCTAAACAGTTGGCGAATATCTGTCAAGTGTGTCCTGGAATTTATTGATAACTTTTTCTCTACGTTTAAAAAAAAAGTTTTCATCTAATGCTATGCTCATGACAAATATTCAACAACTTTTGATATCACAATGTTAAGAAAATTAAACTCTTATGTTTCTACTGGAGAAATATTTTGTTTATTTTGGCCATAAAAATGCTTTGTTATAAAAACTGTAAAAACACTGCCCTTAACTGCTTTCCCTGCATCCCCACCTTAAACTAACACTACCCAAGTTAGTCCATTCGCCACAGGAGTGGTGGTAACTGTCAGCTATAATCCATTCACGGTAGGAATTGACTTCTGAAAGGTCTTTTTCCCTACCATAAATCTACTATATAGTAGGATATTGGTAGGAAAAAAGACCTTTCAGAGAGTAATTCCTACCGTGAATGGAGTTTAGTAGAAGATGTAAACACATACCTAGTTAAAAACAAATGGTTTGCTGTGAAAGTTTTTACCGCCAAAAGTGACAAAAACTCAACATATGGTCTTGCAGATCTAATGGTTTGACGAATGACCACGTGAGAGTAGATTTGGTAAATTTTGCCAGCTGTCACTTACCTACATTCCTATCGTATATGGTACTTACATATATCGGCTGTTTGGTTCGCCCACGAGTTCCACTTGGCCACCCTTGACGAACGAATCATGGCCTGTGACTGATTTATGAAGACGACCGGACAGTTCCAGTGAGTTCCTGATGCTAATAATGCAAAGGCTGCGTGTTTTCATGCTGTTCCCTAATCTCTGACTTGGGATGAAATCGTCCGAGGGAACTAGTAAAGGTGAGATGGAAGGACATGCAAGATTTAGGACCGTAATTTTTTTATTATCTTTTTGGTAGAGTAAACTTTATTTTTTGTCAAAATAAACAAAGTATTGCGCAACTTTTATTCTTTGTGTTTAATATTCTACACATAGTTTATCAACAGTAATTCTTGGATATCTGTCATGACCTTTAGCAATTTGACCATGCCTTTTTTTATCTTTATTAAAAAATATGCTGGTCATATATCGCAAACACACGACATAAAATTCAGGAACTGTTTTGATTACACTATGTGGAAAATTAAACCAAATATATCTACTGGATCAATAATAGATTTATTTTGGCAAACAAAAAAAGGTTATTTTTTGTATTAAAAAAACCTACAAAAATATTGACCTTAATTCGCGTTTCCTTCCATCCCACCTTTAAGGGGCCGTCCTAATCCAATGATGACACCTAATTTAGTTAATACAACTCGAACAATTGTGCGTGGTGTGGTAACATCGAGTTTTCATTAGAAAACAGTGGAAATTAGACGGGTTCCAAGTATTTTAACATATTTTAAAAGATATAACAAATAAATAAATAAAATATTTCACTGATTCGAATCTATCTGTTGTCAAGTGAAGAATGCAGAAAACCGCACATTGATGCGATTCCCTGTTCAAGTTCCCTCTCATATCTAATTTCACGGCTGATCGACCGTGAAATGGGCTCTTGAAACGAGAAACAAACTAGTGGTAGGTGTACCGTATGGTTGGTGAATTATAATTTTGACCATCGGTCACTCTACTACGTTCGATTAGTGGCGCTATCTTCATTTCTAAATATCTTATTTTACTAATAGACGAAACTGACGGGAGAAGGGTTAAAATATTGTCGAGCATTCGTAGGTGGAGCATTTTTTTAAAGTTTTTTCGTTGCGTCTTAGTAACCGGAATGAAGCCGGTATAATTTAGAGGAAATGTGCCCCTTCCGCTTTCCCTCTACGCAAATGCGGATACACTTACTATATAAAATCTCCCCAATCCCTAAAACCATTAGCATAATTAATTAGTACATAAGCGTATAGCCCGAATGGGTACTTAAAAAAATTGATAAACCGTAAGGAACCGCATACCGCACCTATAGACACATAGATTAAATGTCAGAATCGTCTCGCCCGGTTTGCCAGTGACGGGGAGATCGAGGCTCGAATCCATGCTGGGTGTACCGTGAGTGATTTTCATAAATGGTTTTTAATACTTATTCAATTAGTGTAATTAAATGCGAGTATCCTAAAAGGGCAGTAAGACTGGGAACAGTTTGTACACCCAACTCGGTGGGAGGGAACCGGGCAATCCCCATTCCGTCCCTTCACGCCCACTTTTTCAAGACCGCAAGTAATTTTAATAAAAACGTAAATCGTATGTAGTAATAAAATACAGAAAATGTGTATAATGTATAGGCTAAATTTTAAGAGCGGGCTTATAACTTGAGATTAAAAATGTCCCTAAAATTCCAATTTGGAAAAGGGTAGAGAAATAATACTTCCGACACATTGTTCGCAGTTCCCTAACCATCGAGGGGTGTTTGGAGGGTTCCTATTGCCACCCTTCCCACTACAAAACTTGATACATTTGTTAGTTCATACTTTCTTATTTACTGTTTAAAGTTTAAATACAATCAAAATAAATTAACGAGAAAAGGTATATTTCTTTAAGCAAGCCTTTTGATGTTTACCAATTCACTTCCCAAGTGTTTTTAACCTCATATTTATTACTATAACATTTCTGTGTGTGATCGTTAATTGAAGATCCCGATGCAATAACGAGACATATCCTTTTTCGTATGCATTTTTCAGCAAATACAAAAAACTGTTTATAAAAATAACTAATATGAATGAAAGTATGATATAAAATGTTATTTGTATACATATGCATATTTTTTCATGAGCTCATTCACACTAGTTATTTTTATAAACCTTTTTGTGTCTCCTGAAATAAAAAACGAAAATGGAGCTGCTTCGTTAGTAGTGCTCTGGGGTCTTGAATTATTATTCCACAACGTTCACTAATTGTTAGTGAAAATAGATGCCCTTAAAGAGGGGCATTATACACTAATGGGTTAGTATTTTAGTAATCTAAAATTTTAATACATTCTAGTGATATATTTTTATTATTTTAACACTCAAAAACAACAGTACCCCTTCCTCAAAAATGTAATCCTGGCAACGGCCTTGATTATATATCCTCCTCCCCAAAGTAAATGTCTGGATGTGCCACTGATAGGGAGTAGTGACTAAATCAATACATAAGAGTAGACTTAAAAAGTAATTCTAAAACAGGTCTTTGGAATCAAACCTGGCCGGGGCTACTGCCAAACTTTCAAATACTGGACACGACGAATGTACGAAGTTTTCCTTTCTCTGAGGGGCAAAAAGTTCGTCGTCGATGGGATAAAAAGTACCTTTCATTTTCCAACATGTATCTTGAGTGTCGGTTCATTAAACGTCCCGTCGTCTCTGTGGAGTCGTTCGCGCGGAATGCCTGCCAGGTAGCGGACATGATGACGCAACCAACGGGCGCTCACGTGTGTTTGGAGGGCTGGGACGTGTTGATGACACGGTTGTGTATCTTGTGATGGACCAGGGAGGCTGCCAGATGTTTCTCTCCGTCTCTTCCCACAGCGGGGGAGGGGGGACCGGGTGTTCGCCAGCTGACTCCGGCACATCACCGCAGCTTCCTTCCCTCTGAGACAGGCGACGATTGGTTTGCTCTCCCGTGACGTCAGGGCAGTTCGCCAGCCAATCGATGGGCGGGTTGTAGAGAGAAACTACCAGAGGAGAGAAAGGGAAAGACGCGCGCGGCTCTGTGTCCGTGTGGGGGATGGATGATGCTCTCTTAGCTTTGCCTACTTGGGCACATCTCGCTTGTTGTTCGCGTGGTCGATCCGGGTGTTGATGTGCGTGCGTGTGTTTTGATATGCGGGGGTTCATGTCGGTGGACCGAGTGTTGACCGTTGAAGGATATTCTTCGGACATGCAGCGGCGAGTAGCAGGTAAGTTGAAACAAGGAGAGAGACAGACCTTGGTGGGGATCGATCGGACCTCCCGGCGGGAACCAGGTCACGGGATGGCCCGCGGTGACCTTGTGCGCCAGGCGGCAGTGGGCCGGACGTGCGTCACCACACGCGAAGAGGGGGATTGGGGTGGACTCTTGAGGGGGCGGCACATTGATCTTGGCTTCTTAGAACCCTCCTCTCTCTCTCTCTCCGCCTCCGATAGATTTCGGTGATCGTTACCTTCCTTACTGCTGCGATCATTAGCGGTTAGTTATGGGCTGATGAAAGAGGGAGAATGAAGGGACGAGGGTGTAATCGAAGGACACTGCAGACAAGAAGTATCGTGCTAACTCTGCACATTTGCAAATTAAATAGAAAGCGAGACTTTGTATGTTTAGCACGCGAGAGAAAGGCTACTCTATTATTGATCTTTCTCCATCTATAAACATAATTTTAGTACGCTTTAGCGATTTGCCCTGACTTATTCTAAGGCAAACATAAAATCCAGCCTCCAGATTGTTGGTTTATTAGAAAAAAATATTGCGTAAAATAATACTAAAATTTCATAAAATAAATACTTTTTTAAAAGGTAAGCTAAGACTATATTCAAATTTAAATGATTAATTTTAGGCTGATTTTAGGGATTTTGATCGCTCCTGTGAAATGTTATTCACACTTTTTGATTTAATACTGGGTAGACGGGAATAAAGATTATTTCACACCGATATTTTGTTACTCTGCCTAAAAGCGAACCTGGGCCCTTAGTCACTATGCTACTGACTGAGCAAGCCAAGGTATATGACTTAATCGCGTAATTATGTGTCACCACTAAAAAAAAAGCTCTATGTGGTTTTGAAATGTACTTTACTTACAATCCAATTTTCTTTGTAAGAACCTTATCTTATAGCTAGAAGAGCTACTAGATCTACTTCATGTATGCATACGTCAGGTAATGGGATCTGCAGCTGACACTTTTGGTATATATTATTAATAATAATAAAATAGTAAAATGTTATCATTGTTGGCCGCAAAATAGTATGTTTGGATTTCTAAAAGGACCTTCCTATCAAAATGGGACTGTATATACTCATAGATAAATCTAGCTTGGTATCCCAAAGCTTACACACTAGATAAAGTCATTTGAACTGTTTATTGGTTCAAATTTTTTCGACGGGGTTGGTCGCGTGGAAAGCTAGTGTATCTTTTATGTTGAAAACCGGAATTTTCATCCTTAACTGCTGAATTGTGGTTTAAGCATTTTATTACTCTTCAAGTTGCAGTATTATTTTGTTTAAAGTAAGATCTGTTTGACAGTAGAAACAATATTCTACTTCAACCCGTTGACGGGAATAACTCGTTCAAATATGTTTGAAGAGCTTGGTGAAAACATTTGTTTAGAAAACTGTATTAAATGTAAACGTTTCATCTAAAGATTTTTAAAACCTTACTAGATTCATTGTGGTAACCTCTGAAATACATATTTTATTTAGTGAGACATAACAAATTTAGGTTGTTGAGTGCCTTCTCTGTCGTGTTTGTTAAGGGTGTTTGATTATGCCACTAGTAAGTAAAGATATAGGCCTACCTATCGTTTGAATAGTTCGTGTACATACATATATTTTGCGCCCCCAAGCAATCTTGCGCACGTTGGTTCCTATTTACAAATATTGTTCGTTTTATTCTAATATCTTGAACGTATATTTCATAACTTGACAAATCGTGCACATTTTATTAGCGACACACACGGCACCATTCAGCATACTTAGAAAAAGAAAAAAAAAACATTTTTTATTACCCGTATAGCCTGTACGTATTTCAATTACTCTAATGGGATATGTATGACACAGTTAAAATTCTGGATAAATGTATCAGAATTTGCGTGGAGGGAAAGTGGGAGACCATTTAGTTTAAATTAACATCAATACATCCGTCCGGGATTACAATCCTGACCTTACCTTCACCGGTAAACTAGTACATATGAGGTTGACGCCTTAGTCGACCTGATTGAGTGATACATTTAATAATCTAATTAATCAACTATGGCTACACTTAATGTTCAAACTCTTATATTCATTCGAATTAGCAGTGATTTTACCGTTAAAGCTGGTTGTGTGCATTAGTGCTTGATTTTGATCCATGAGATATGAACTATATTAATCTATTTGGGTGGTTAGTTTCCATCTCTATCCAGAAGAGTGAAGTTGCATTTTATTAGTGCCCTCCTCACTTTATTCCGTTGAAATAACTAGTAAGTTGATATGTAACTGACGATTTCCGCACTTCCATCACATACTCTGTCTTAAAATATGAGTGAATAATGACACTGAGCACGGGACGATCCCTTGGATAGCTCTTTGGCCTACTAAGCCAACGGTGCCGGGTTTGATCCCCTTGTTCAGGTGTAATTTTTCAATTTAAAGAGCAAGCTAGTAAGTTGTTAATAGATAACACGCTTCATAGTAATAAACCAGTTCGATTTTTTTTTACGATCACAATATTTTCTTTACCTGCAAGATAGCGAGAAAGTAAAAACTATTAAAATACATTTCAACCGGATTAACATTTGGTAATAACCGTCTTGAATGAACCTTGGTTTGCATTGTTAATTGCTCGTTAACTAATTTAATGTAAAACTTAGTATGGGAATTTTATTGTATGTGTTTTGATAGTTGGAATAGCTGTAGGCCTAAACTTGAGGGAAGAGTCCTTGAATGGTAAATTATGAAAAAAATATAATTAAGGTCTGAAAAACATTGCCCTCAAGTTGAGAAACATTATCTTAACTAATATTATTTTATCATACCAACTGTCAGAACAAGAATCGTAGCTCAAGGATACTGCTGATGTTTATGTTCTCGGACGTTTGTCTAGACCTTTTGGAGGGGGAGGGGAGGGCCTTCTGGCAAAATATCACTTCAAGGATTACTCATAAAGCCGCACACTTCATGTACAGTAAATTTCCCCAAAATTATAAACGCATACTTTACCAAAAGTTAATGTTTTTTAGGAACCCACAAAGAAGCGAATGGTTTTTTAGTCTACTTCAATTTTATTTATAATATATTGATTATAAATTCATAGAAGAACACTTTTTTATCTATATCAATTTTAAAATATTTGATAAACCGTTTTCACGCTGTTTCGCGACTTTATTCTCCATTGATCTTTGGTTCATTTTGAAATATAACTGTAGATATGTATTGTATAAGCATATAATGGTAATCAGACACCTTAGCTCAGTTGGCAGCGTATCCCTCTACTAAACTTAGGGTCCCCTCCCAGGTTCACTTCCCGGCGTGGCCGAAAAATGTATAATTGGTGAAATATGTGTTTACCCTTTCACAGTCATGAATTAACGGCCGGAGACTGGATGTTATGCCTGTCCTAGTCTTAAGTTAGATTATAAGGCATATGAAGCTACGACAGGCCTAGCAAGCTGATATTGGAGTATATATGGCTTGAATAATGGATGTAAAAAAATTAGCATGCAATAGGGATTATGATAGGAAATCAGTCAAGAATGGAGTTTTACTAACTAAACATCTCAACAGTTAATAAAACACTTCAGTTTATTGTAGGGTAAGAATACAATTTGAGTTTGTTTGATTTATAGACGAAGACGAGAAATTGACAACGTATGCGATAAAGCCGCAGGTTCTCCATCCTTGGTCTATACTGAACGTAACCACTCTTTTGTAGCAAACCCGCCGAGCTCGTCTGCCCCTTGGGCTGCATGATGACAAGGCGCTCGTCATCTATCATGGAGAGCGGTGTAAGCCGCACGGGATTATTTTGGGGTAGCAACAGAAATCGCTTATCGACCGTGTAAACTTTGTTGAGAAGACCTTTCTAAATTATACCCAATACAGGTATCACTATTACTAACCTGTCCCATATAAAACTCCGACTTGGAATTAAGTACGTTTTTTGTTGTTTGGAGGAGGTGGGGGTGGAAGCAGTCAAGGTATGGATGGTTCGAAGCTCACTCCAGATTTGATTGCTTGTGTTTTCTTCGCGCAGTAACTTATTTAAATCCATTTGAACACAGATATTTTTTTAACAGTTTCAAATAAATCCCATAACACATAATAAGTAACAAATTGAACTAAACTAAGTTAGCTCACCACTAACGTTCTTGATTTTTGACTTTGACTCTATACACCGGGGTTTGATCCACTAAGACGGATTACACTGAGGTGGTATTTCCTCCTGTAGTGATGCTTGCTCTCCTCTACAGGGTAAAACTGACGCATTTCCTTCAACATTGCCCTCATTATAATCTCTGATAGTCAACATACTGGCACTTGTGCACTAAAAAACCTTGAACTTGGCATTGCTTTTAAATATTTCGAAATGAAGCAATAGTAAATAATTGAACATTTTAGGACTTGGCACTTTTCCCATTTCAAGTGATTTTGGCACATTCTGTATACTGTGCTCACCTTGAACATAATCCAAGCGGTCTCGACCTGTATATTCAAATAGAACAGCCTACATGGGTGACTTCATTATGGACTATAACTCTAGTAGGGTTCTGGTTCGAAGGAACTTTTAAAAAATACATTTGTTTTTGTGGTCAACTTTTATAACATTTTACTTTATCATTATTATTGTATTTTAGGTATTGATCTTATCTTTCAAAAGTGACGTTTCTAGATCACATGACTAAATATATAAAATTGTTTTAGTAACTTTTATAAGCCTCAGAAAAGTTAATTTATGTCTCAATCGGACTGTACTTGTAAGGTATCGATATTTGTTCCATAGTTGGTATCCCTTGATTCATCCAGGTACATTGCTAGAGTTAAAAACTCTCCGCGAAAAATAGTTTGTAATTTTTGACATCCTATGTTGATTGTAAAACTTGTGGTTTCGTGATCTTTAAGACGAATTACTGTATTGTCTTTTTTGAAGATGTCGAGGTTCTAATCCTGGCCGGATGCGCTATAGGTGTCTTAACACATGACTTTCTTTTGTATTACACCTTATGTTCTTGTGTATGTGGGGTGCATTTCCTCTTTTACTTAGATTAAGTCATTAACAACTGAGGTTCTAAACGCACAACATTTTTTTAAAACAAAATGTTAACTTTTTAGTAGCTTATGTTTTAATTTATTAACTTAACTAACAGAATTAGGATCGACCTTTTAGGCTGTGCGATTGGTTTGAAATGAAAGGGTGGTCCCTCGGCTTCAAGGTTGTTGTTTTTTCAAGTAGTGCGTCTTACTACTAGTTCGGGTTATGGTTTTCCACTCTCCCCCAGGAAAACCATTTAGGAAAAATCAGCATCGGTACACGACCGGGATTTGAACCCTAATCTTTCTATCATCGACAGTCCATTCTATTGCATGAGGGACGCCTTAGCCCATACGGCCACTGAAGCGGGCTCCAAGTAATCCATATTGCGTTTTATTCTGAAAATATTCTTGTAAACAGGAGAGGGTTGAGCGGTCTAAAAGAGAGGGGGTGGACATGTTTTATTAACCTAACAATAATACCATGTTGACCGGGAAAATATTATTTTTATTCTAAACTTCCCTTGCCACCATTTTATTGCGATACTACTCTAATGTTTATGAAGGAGGAAGAGGGGGGAATAAAAAAGCACTAAACAAAAATAATAATCTCCCTTCAAACAGCTTGTAGTTATCCACTTTTTTTTATTCTCCTGAAGGATGTTTCTTGACCCCTCGACCCCTTCACCCTAACAAAGAGTTTTCACGTCCTTTTTATTAAAAATCAAATTTTGTTTTCTCTTACTACCTACATTTTCTTATTCAGGCGGTGGAATTTTCTATGAAATAGCCCGCAAGTATATTGCAATTTACTCAGAAACTTTTTTATTTTTATTTTTATATATATATATATGATAAAGCAATACTTGAATGTTTTCTGCTGTAACTTTGATTCTAATTCCTTCCTTCTCATTCTCACCCCGAAGATTTTTTTCCCCCCTCCCCGTATGGCATACATCATATGCCCAGGAGGGACATGGCATCCAGGGGGCACAGTGCATTACCCAGAGTACACCCAGGAGGGACATGGCATCTAGGTGGCACAGTGCATTGCCCAGAGTACACCACAGGAGGTTGTCTACGCGTCATACCCGCAATTATATGATAGTTATTATGAGGTTGTGGAACCTGGGTGAGTCTTGATCTAACGTAAACCCAATTAACCCCCTAGTGACTGTTGGGATCACTACCCTTAAGGGGAAAATACCAAGATACCAGCCGTGAATCGAACCCGGGATCCCTAGGCTCGCAGCCAGGTGCACTGACCACTACACCACGGGGTCGGTTACCCTGAGTTTAGTGTCATTAATTCAATCCCGAGAGGCATATCGCAGGTTATTAGAAAAATCGGCATAGTAAAAACAACCGCGCGCGTTATAAATACGGCATTGGCAAAGCTGTTCCTTGGTATTGTGTTCGGCCTGGCCGCGCAGTAGGCATAATTATTATTGCTTTTCAAACAAAACTCCCCACCCCTGTTCTAGCTTCCTAGCCTATGACGCATTCCTTTCTACCCCTTCCCCCCTTTCCACTGGCGGATCGCAAGGTGGCTGGCAGGAAATTGCAGCGGGAGGGGTGTGTGTGTGGTGGTGGGGTGTTTGGTAGACTATCAAGGTCACGCCAGTGTGTTTGCTGTGGTTTCCAACAAGGGTTGCTTGCAGTATGGAAAACTTGTTTAGCTTGCACGCAAAGTGAGATTCTGTGAATCCAAGTCTGAACCTGTAAAGTGCGATCGAAAGCGGAACTGACCGACTTGAGAACATTTGGAGAAAGTTGGACTTAGTTTTAATTACCGTATGTTAGAGGTAAGTTATTTTACTGAAACTCAGAATTTTAATAAATAGGTAGAAAGCTTTGCATTATGAATTTCAAGGGGGTTGTCAAACTCAAATAATTAATAGTCGCAGGGTCTAACGCGTTACTCTTGTATTCAAGACGGGATTGACCAGCATCGGTGACCACGTGGTCTAAGGCGCTACTCTATCAGTAGACTAGTGTCGATCACGAGGAGACCGAGTCTTGATCCCGGTCGGGCAGGTGTACTGAGGGTTATTTTTCTGAAATGGTTTACCACTCCCGCAAATGCGGGTACACTTACTCCTCAATTCTACCTTCCTTATTCCTAACCCATTAGCGTAATTAGTACATTTAAGCGTATAACCTGAATGGGTAGTAAGGCGTGGTGCTAAAAAGACTGAATTGTTGATGGTGGGGAGATCAAAGTTCAAATCTCGGTCGGGTGTATCCAAGGTCTTCCTAAATAGCTCCCCGCCATCTTTCCGCGCAAGTTCGGGTACATTTCCTTTAAAAATGTTCAACCCGTAAGACCTGGGATGGGGGAGAGGAGTATGAAAAATCTGTGAAGGTTAATTTTACTCCACATATCCTTCTTCTCCCAAAACATTTGTAATTAATAATTATAGTATGATAGTAGGGGTTTAAGGTATCAAGCTTATCTGGTCTGGTTTGCCAATGAAGCAAAGGTCGAGTTTTGAGTACCGACAGAGTGCACTGAGGTACAGTACCACCATGGCTTCTTTGGTGCTGACTGACAGCTAAAAGCTTTGAAAAGTTACCAGATCAAATTATGTATCCCTACGCCGAAACCAAATGATCTGCAAAAACATGTGCTTAGCAGCTGTCACTTCTGACGGTCATAATCTAGGTATATACCCAAATGTTGACTGTCAGAAGTCAGCTGTGAGCTGTCGGTCAGCACCAAAGAAACCATGAGGCTACTGTAGCTTTCCCCAAAGCAGCCTTGGGCCACAGACAAGTAAGAAACAGACTCTCAACCTTATGGGGGTTTCGTCGCGCTCCTTTTTCCAGCTTGAGTCCTTCAGCACTGGGCTTCTTCACTAGTGTCACTGCTGGGTGATGATAGGACTAACCGCAGCAATCCTAGTGTTGAAGGACTCAAGCCGCCAAAAGGAGGGCAACCATTTTAACCTGGAGGTTTTAACGCAGAGGGGGCAAACGGGGAAACCTGTTTTTTTTTAGCTTTTTGTGATCGGAGACTAATATATTTCTCGTCTGTGCCCTAGGCAAATTACGGCTCGAGGCAGGATGCTGTCGGTCACGTATTTATGTCTATTTACACGGGGAAAAATTAGTGCTAAAAGTATCAGAATTTTAAAAAAAATGAACATGTAAGAATATACATTTATAAGCAGTTTTAAGAATCTCAACTACCAAATTTACACCTGAAGTTAAAGAAATGATTAAATATATGAAAACAATAGTACTCTGAATATAAAGTTATTTCAATACATAATTTACAGCTAAGGTAAAATTTTGGTAGAAATATCCTTTTAGAATATCTAAACATAGTGATTGACATTTCATCAAATTTGTGTAATCCAACTTCTATTAAATAGTAGATACTTTAACTACTATTTCATCAAATTTGGCAATAAAATTAACCACAATCATTGTAATCCCAGTTTGATATCCTTATGATGTGCCATTTACTAGACTAGAAATTGGATTACATTTAAGGAAAAAATCTTTTTAATGTTCATCAATTAATAAAATTCTTTTAATAGTGTATGCCAATTTTACTCTTTTTAGTAACTTTTTTGCACCGTATCTTACTACTCATTCAGGTTATACACTGTACTAACTACACTAATGGTTTTAAAGATTAAGGAGGCTATATTTAGAGAAAGTGTACTCGCATTTGCGTGAAGGGAGAGTGGAAAACCATTTTGATGTAAATCACCTTTGTACACTTGACCGAGATTCGAGAGTAGCGTGTTAAATCATGCGGCCACCGAAGCGTGTAATATCTAACTGATTTGATCTTCTCATTCATATAGCTAATATTTAGAATTTAAATATTAATTGTATTGTTGTAAAGAGAAGTTGATTACTTTTGTGGAACCAGGGCCATATTCTCTAGTTAGTAGGTGCCAAGAGATTCTCCTCCAGGAAAATTGTAAAAAATGTTGGTGATAATTGGACCTTAGATTAAGGTTTTAGTCAATTATAGTTTTAAAGGCTCTTTGTTAATAACGGCATTTTTCAAGCCACAGGTGTAATTTGTTTTTACATCTACCATAATTGCATGGAGGAAAAACTAACAAGTTTCAGTTCATAAAAACTCCAGGCTTTATCAAATGATCAACTCAAAACATTACCTAACATTTTAGAGCCTAGTACACACTTGGAAACATTGTTGGCCAACTGTTGCCCAACTGTCTGCTGTTCAAAATGAGGGTGTGTGTGATCCTGTCCACCTAAAAGAGTTGAAATTTTAAAGGGAAGTCTTTGCACCACCCCATCTCCCCCAAGGCGCTTAGCTCCCTATCTCTGCAAGGTACAATAACCATGAGAATATTTTACTTAAATGATTAAAATTAGAAAACCTCCATCTAGAAAATGTGGCTGGGACCATTAGGTCTTTGAAAAGTATCAATATTTTTTTTGGTGTTGGCATGACAAAGTCGAACAGGCTTATTCAACTGGTTGTAATTTAGTTCTCCTCATATATGTTGTAATTTTTTGAAATTTGTTTTGAATTAAGTTTGAAAATAAGCTCATCATTCGCAGAGTTTTGGAGGGGAAAAAATCCATCTGTCTCATCGATTTAAAAAAAAATAAGAATAAAGATAAAGTGAAAAAAATACAAAAAATAAAACAATTTAGTTTTTAAAATTATATTTGGTTGAATATAAAATGGCGATAGCGCATTTTATGTTGCACAGTTTTGGAACATAAATTCTTGTTTATAATTTATTTTAATCTTTGTGAGAAAATACTGTAAAAATTTGAATCTAATCCATATTTAGATGAATTTTGTGAAAGCTAGCTAAGAAAATGTCAAAAATTACATACATTCTCATTGATCTAAAATTAGATGCATGTGTAGTGTAATATGATTCCACACTTAGGATCAAAATTGTGAATACACTTTAATCTATGAATCGGAATAAAATGTGTCCTTTTTACAAACCCACCCACTTTATTTCTGTACACCTAAGTCAACATGCATCAACTTGTCCCTTATCATTATTTCCCAAACTTTTTCCAGCCTCATATACTTTTGGGCCCATGGCCTAACCCATGTACCCATTTAAGATCTTCATACTAAAAAAGGGAATCAAATACCTGCCATTTTGTAAAGTATAAAAGTATAAACTATCATTTTAATGTTAACTAAGCCTCAATGATAAGCTAAACAAAGCTTTGGCTGAGGGGGGAAAAAACTAAAAAGCCTTATAAAAAGTCCATGTCATTATGTTAAATTTTGTATTAATTTGTGTTCTATACATACAATTATAAAAAAAAGTTATTAGTAATAAAACTCGATGTTGCATACCCTCTGTCTGCAAAAAGTTATCCCATTTTTTTAAAACTATTTTCTGAACAGTAAGAACATTTCACAGGTACAACTTTTACCAGTTACACACTTTGTGCTATGCCACTGCTGCACACATATAATCCACAGTTTTAACCTAACCTAGATCACATTACTGAATTAACAATGTATTTATGTGTGGCTCATCTTGTTTTGTTTCAGATTGTGTGCTGATGCTCGACTGCTAGTCCGTCCACCCGACTCTAGCACACGGTTCTTTGCTTTAGCTGTGATATCAACGGCTTCACTCTGTTTACCTCAAACATGGGACGTAAGAAAATACAAATATCACGAATTACGGATGAACGGAATAGGCAGGTGAGAATAAAAACTGAGACTTATTATTTGTGATTTAGTTTGAATACAAGAACCATAAACTGTTACTAAATGGTTAATCAAATTGGATAAAAAATAAGCATCCATAATATATTCACTTACTAGTTAAATAAGCATTTTTTCTGCCGTTAGGATAATATTTGTTCTACCATTAGGATAATAATATTTGTTCTACAGATACTTCACTATTTTAGTGAAACTTGTATTTAGCCCACTAACATCAAGGGAAGAAATATTCTTGAATAGAAGTTACTCATTTTTGTCTGAATAGTTTAGATTTTAAAACTGATATATTAATAAAATTATTGAAATTAGGAAATGTTTTACAACACAACCTTGAAAACCAGCCAAAAATTAATTAGTGTAGCTATTATTTTGTTTATAAAGTTTTGCTTTAGTAAAAGTATAATTACATTTAAGAACCTAAAATATTTATTAAGGTTTTGATTCGGGATATTTATAATAATGCTATCCATAAATAATGTTTTTTAGAAGTTGTCACTTATGGGAACTTTTATTTGATTTTTATTTAATGTTGGCCTGATTGTTTGTATCAGGTGACATTCAACAAGCGCAAATTTGGTGTGATGAAGAAGGCATACGAGCTGAGCGTGTTGTGCGATTGCGAGATAGCGCTCATCATCTTCAGCAGCTCCAACAAGCTGTACCAGTATGCCAGCACAGACATGGACAAGGTGTTACTCAAATACACGGAGTACAATGAGCCCCATGAGTCCCTCACCAACAAAAACATTATCGAGGTGAGTGCTGCATTGGGACAGTTTTTATTCTATCTAGGTTCTAGGATATTGGAAGCAAACTTCTTATAAGTTAAGTATTACACTAACAAATCACTTAATAAGTTTAAAACTTAATTGAAAAACTGAGCACTCACGATGGCTACAGGCAGACAAAATCTAGAAAATTGATTTTATTTTTTCAATGAATTGAATTAAAGTTAAGTAAAAATCAAGAATAAAAAAATAGTTTTGCACCTAAACACTAAAACTGAATTAAAATATTTTTTGTTCTCACGTGCTAACAAAGTGCAAGGACTAGATATGGTATTTGTCAAACATAAGAATGGGTGTATCTTTTTGGATTTCATACCACATTTACACAGGGCCATAAATAATAATGATAAACTATTTATAACTGGAAAAAAAACTTAAAACATTTTTGCTATTTATTAACTCCCTTTTTTTAATGTGATCTATGGCGGTTTGGATCGAGGATTATTTATAAATGAGTTATGGATAGACACATGCAAAAGGTGTTATTTTTCTCAAAAAGCAATGATATTTTATGCTGAAAGTGATGTTATTATTTACATAAATATGAGTTAAATTAGTATTCATTAAACATTTAAGGCTTAAGTCCAAAAAAATAGTAGCATGCTTTTAGACACACACAATTATTTATTCACCAATTTTAGGTTAATAGCATATTGTGACAAGCACCCTGTGATGTTTAATTTTATATCCATACCATAAATAAATAGCACCATTATTAATCAAAGCAGAGCTGTTGTATTCTGGATGTGTTTCAAAATGAGTACTATATTTACTATTTATTTATTCACCCCAAGTTAATTGTAAAATAAATTTTTCTCACATTTGCAAATGAAAACATTGTCATTGTGGCCAGATTAGATTCACAAAGTTTTGTTCTTTAGTTGGTCTGAATCTTATTGTGTATTATGCAAGCACCTTGGGGAGGTGGGGGTTCGATCTTTGCTTATATTTGCTGACAAGATGGGGGAGGGTCAGAACAATGCTTACGTAAGACGGAGGAAGATGGGCAAAATTGAGGGAGGGCGCCTTGCAAGCCGCTTGGACTTCGGGGAGGGGAAGCTTCGGGCAGCAATGAAGATGCTGAGTGGCTAAATGAGGAAGAAGTGGAGAAACCTATAGAAGTAAGCCAAAGCTTGAGTGGCCTATTCCTCCCAAATAGAAACATAATGATTGAAAGTGTTGAAATGTGGATACAAGGACCTTGGTCATCGGATTAACTGGAGTATAAGGTGTTTTTAATATAAACATAATATTAATGTTTTCACTAATAATACTTTTTATAACTTTGATTAAAAGTAAATTGAAATTTTAGCTTTTACAATGTTATAACTTGTTTTAATTTTACCTGTTAAATAAATTTAAATTAATTGTATACCAGTGTTAATTGTCACTTATTTCGCAATACAAATTTACACCTCTATGTTAATAATTACCAGTAATTTATAAATTTTGAATGAGTGTTTTGTTTATTTCTTTATCATCACGCAACACTACCGGTTCAAGCTATGGCATGAAAAAAAGAATGGTTATTCCTGTGAACAAATGAAAGAAAGTTGACAAAGCTTACGTAAGAAACAGGTAGGGGGGGGGGG
>CABFOV010000335.1:120496-168032 GCA_902141375.1 Timema poppense
GGTCCCGGCAAAGATTTATCTGATTACCAAACCCTTCCTTCACCTCTGACAAGACATCTTGTGAATGTGAGGAATGCCAGGCCTCCACCGTGGTTCGGATTCCACGTTAAACTGTAGGTCCTTCATTTCATCTCACAATCACCCTACCATTACACATTAGCGTAAGTGCGTATAACCCGAACGGGTAGTAAGACGCGGTAATAATAATAATAATAATAATAAATAGCTTACAGTTTAAGTTTGATACAAGGCCATCCTAAAACTTCATATTAAAAACTTTAAAATTGTTTTGGGTCTGAGGGAGTTTGAACTCCCTAGACCCCCTTCCCTACACCTATAGTCATACTTTTAAGCATGTTGTTTGCAATCAACCTGAAAATGGCTGCACTTGGTTGTTTTATTCATGTGCTTTAATGTTTGTTTCAATTTTTACTCTTATCATGGACCATCCATGCAACTTAATCGACACAATCTCACATGAGCGAGCATTGAGTACTTAGTATCTTCTAACATTGTTGTGATATAACAGTACTTAAACTTCAAAGCATAATAAAAGTGAACCTAACTAAAATAAAAATTGGTTCCTTTTCATGTCTTAAAAATAAATTATTTATTGTATTTATATTCCTAATCACTAATAATATGTCCTACAAATAAAAATTGACTACATTTCAGTTGTACTTAACCCTAGAAATAGTTTAAAAAAAATTAAATCCAAATTTTTTATATCTATGTAAAACATTTTTAGAAAAACAATCATTTCATGTTAATGATTTATTCATTGTTTTTAGTTGTTGACAACTGCAGTTAATGAAACTCCACACTAGAACTACCAATTCAAATGTATATGCTTTATCCATGGACTAATGTTGTTTGCCAAATTTGATGTTAGTGCAAATCAACCATAAGAAAAAGTAATTTAGAATCATTTCCTTTTTATAATGAAAACATAAGGTCATGGGAGGCCAAATAAAAAATTGTCTGAGCTCAACTTGTAAAATAGATAGTTGGTTGTGTATTTGTTAAAGCTGTAATAAAAATTTAGTTAATTAATATTATCTACTTTGTGTCTGTGTTTATTTATATTAAAAATGTTATCAACTTTTAATATATGGACATTGTGGTACGTGTGCTTTCTCTAGTTTTCTCCCCATGTTTCAATTGTGCCTGGGTGTTTCAGGCCCTGAACAAGAAAGAGCACAAGAACGGCGCATGTAGCCCTGATAGCCCCGAACCTGACTCGGAATATAATCTGACCCCCCGCACTGAGGCCAAATACAGCAAGATTGACGAGGATTTTCAGATGATGATGCAGCGGAACCAGCTCAACGGAACCAGGGTGAGACTTTGTCAGTCGTTTTAATTCATGTAGAAGAGTTAGCCATGTATATTATTCTGACGTGTTGATATTCAATAAAATTATCCTATTGATTATCCTCTTTAGGGAAAGCAAGGAGTTTCACGAATATTCATAAAATGCGAATTTTCTTATTTAATATTAATAATCAAGACTAATTTCCCCAACACATAACAAATCATCATTTCCTTGGCAGAAAGGTTTGTCTGTAAAAAATTGGTGTTGTAGTTTTCTGTACTACAAGGTCAACCAACAGCAATCCTTCGGAACTTGCTTTTGTCTTGAGAGTCTAGTTCACAGGTAGCCCATAAATTAGAATAAAATTTAAAAAATGCCCAGCTGAAGACACAGATATCAGATAATCCTCTCATGGATTTTTAGGAATTTACTCTATATATTTGGTTGATTAATTGTGAAATATTGTTTTCAACTAATTTTAATAATCTAAGGGTTGTAGTTTCTCCTTGAAACAAATTGCTGTAATATTATATTATCTTAATACCCAAATACTTTCAACTTTGTTGCTTTCTACACAACAAAAGGCAAGCTGTCACCCATGTACTCTCCAAGGAGTGATGCCAAGCTTTGAGCGACAATCTAGGTATTTTATAGAATTCCCCTGTCAAAGTACAATTTTTCTTAGTTACCTTTAGGAAATCATTATTTACAGTCAATTGTGACATTTTTATCTAGTTTATCTATTACTATCTATTACTATAGGGATACATAAAATGATAGAATATTAGGAAAATGGTAAAGCACAAATAAAAGTAAAACACTAACACATAGTTACACACACACATCAATATTTCGATGTTATAATAGCATTAAAATATTGATGTGTGTGTAAATATGTGTTAGTGTTTTTACTTTTATTTGTGCTCTACCATTTTCCTAATATTCTGTAATTTGATTTATTACCAATTATTTTTGCTCCATGCACTTTATTTCATACATATAGGAATAAATAAAAATAGCTTTTTCTTTTTTCAGTGGCATAGTTTTCACAGTCGCTACTTGCGCAAACTATTTAAGTACATTGTATAGGGAGGTTATAATTAAAATAAATGCACCACAATTTGTTTGTACAGTTAAACAACCTGAGTCAAAAAAAGATGCCAAGGTTGGTGAGAAATTGTCACCTTTTAAATGTTATTTCATTGAAATAGCATGTACACACTGTATGCCTCCTTTACTTTACAATCAAGCCCTACTGTTAACTTTTTGTTAACACCATACTAACAAGAACATTGTATTCTAAGATCTAAAAAAAAACTGAAATAAATATAACTTAGTAAACTATGTTTCCATTTAAAATCATTAATTTATTACTATAATATTACTATAAACCATCTAGAGCAAAGTTTTTTTCCCTTTTTTATTGTCAGTACAAAGATTATTAACAGTTTAATCTGATTGGGTAGAGATGAGGAAGGTAGCTAAGGGGAAGTAATTCTGCATTTGTGTGGAATGAAGATGGGAAAACCAGAGAGAGAGATCATTTGTGGTAAAATTTTAAATGTGTGTGTGTGTGTGTGTACACACATATACATTTAAAAGTTATATATATATATATATATATATATATATATTTAATGGGAAAACCATCTTCACTTTACACAGACAAGATTAGAACCTCAACCTCTCCCCATCAAAGCTGATCAAACCAATCACAAGCAATGGCTAGAACACCGCTGCGGATTACTAAGCTTTGTAAACAAATATTTACTTTCTCTCGGCACCTTGGAACGAGAATATTGGGATTGTAAAAAATTCAAAATTGAGATTTTGATAAATGTTGACGTTTCACGAAACAAACAAAAAAAAAGTGGTTTTCGCAATGCCGTCTACCTAACTGTTTGTACCTTGGCTTGGGCTAAAGCTGAAACTATTTTACCTATTGGGCTAAAATTTTGTATCTGGAGTTTTCATAAGGTGCTCCCCCGAGGGGGTTTTGGAATTAGATGTCTAACCCTAGTTTATATTATTTAATTTATGAGTTTTAATGTAGTGTTTCTACAACAATGTGTGTACCTCTTGTTTCGTTTCACAAATCTTAAAGAGTTTTTAGTAAAGGCCTATTTCAAGATAAAAGTTTGATAAAGTCTGTGTGCTGCACCCTACCATTTATTTTTTATTACTAAAATACAAAATTGCCTTTACCTTCATGGTTTGTGGGCCATAATTTCTAAAAAACTTTTTCATTATTATTATTGTTTCCCCCAACGGCACAATTAGAGGCTATGAAACATCATTAAAATTATTTTACTTATGTTAATGTGTACAATAAGATCCATAAATTCTGTACCTTTTTTTCTAACAACCTGTATAGTATACATGTGTGTGTGTGTCATTTTTTTAATGAAGCCTTAAACTATAATAATGTGATATTTTCAGCAGAGATAAATAACAGCTTTGACACACATGCCCACCCTTCTCTAAAGTAAATTTTTGAATGTACCACTTGATCTTAATAACTTCAAAATAAATTCTACTATAAGTGCGAAAAAGTCTTGTTCGTCTGTAAAACATGAATAAAACTATTTAGGGAAAGCATTTTCATCTCTTCTTACAAAACCATTTTAATACAAATAGGTTATATACCTATAATCAAATTATTTATAAGCTAAACAGAATCAAGCCTACCCAATAAAAAAATCTTTTAAAATAGATCATGCAAATACATCACAGGGAACATTTTAATAACTAAAGCTGGAGGTGACAAAAAGTGACAAACAATTAGTGTCAAGTCAAGGCTTTTACCTAAACAGGATATACAGTAGCCCCATGGTTTCTTTGGTGCTGACTGACAGCTCACAGATGACAGCTTTGAAAAGTTACCAGACCAAATTATGTATCCCTACGCCGAATCATATGATCTGCAAAAAGATCTGTTTAGCAGCTGTCACTTCTGACAGTCAAAATTTAGGTATATACCTAAATGTTGACTCAGAAGTCAGCTGTGAGCTGTCAGTCAGCACCAAAGAAGCCATGGGGCTACTGTAAATGGGATGAAGGAGAGGGTGCTTACAAAAAAGATGGAAAGATAGATAATGCCAAAAAGAGATCAGGGAGGAGGGGAGGAGAGGAAGAGGTGCTTCCGATGACAGACCCATCTAGCAGGAAACTACTAAACTTTTTCAACAATTGAAAATACCAAATTTTGTAAAATTTATTGTATTATTAATATTCATCGTGTATAATAGAACATTATCTTATTTGCTATAATAATTTGATAACTTGCAAAACTATATTCTTTTATTTCATGTTTTATGTAATTTTAATTCTATTGAAATTATGTCTTATTGTAAAAAAGTAAATATTAACTTATAACTTTTTTATTAATATTGTTCATTTAAAATTTACAAGTTAAATATAATACAAAATACCGCATGTTTTTATTATGCATAGTTTCTGAGAAATAGGTTGGACATCATTGTTCTTATATAGTAGGTGTTCATCCAAATCTTAACATATTCCAACTTCTCAAAATTGAATCTCCTCAAAAGACTAAGAGAATTATATCCAGAATGTTTTATATAGGTTATTTTAAAAGTTGAATTAAAATTTTTAACAAAAGTCACAGAAATACACTGTGTTGTGTAGGTTAAAACAATTGTGATTTTTGACTTGTGAGTTTTATGGTGTCTTCTAACTCAACAAATCGAGCAAAATAATCTAAATCAGTCTAAGCTTCAATTATAGGTGTGAATAGAGGAGTTGTTTCTTCTTAATCACATTCATGTTCTTACCATCACAAAGTGTCTACGACATATAACAAGGTTGAAAAGTTAATGTTCTCTTTATTCTATGCTCAGGAGATTTAATTAGACTCACAAAACATATTTTACAGAAAAGATAGGTTTTAAAAATGAATAATTGTTCATTGATCAGAGCTGTTCAGTCTATATGCCAAGCCTTCAAATTCGACTCCTATTTTCTCCTCTCAGACTTTTTCAGTAAATTACTCCAATACAGATTTCTTCATGGGAAGCTTGTTTAACAATGTGTATTTATATTTTATTATTATTATTATTATTATTATTATTAGCACCGCGTCTTACTACCCGTTCGGGTTGTACGCACTTACGCTAATGTGTAATGGTAGGGTGATTGTGAGATGAAATGGAGGACCTACAGTTTAACGTGGAATCCGAACCACGGTGGAGGCCTGGCATTCCCCACATTCACAAGATGTCTTGTCAGAGGTGAAGGAAGGGTTTGGTAATCAGATAAATCTGTGCCGGGACCGAGGATTGAACCCCGGCCGCCAGCANGATAAATCTGTGCCGGGACCGGGGATTGAACCCCGGCCGCCAGCACAGAAGTCTGACACCTTACCCCTAGACTGCCAGGTCACCTATTTATATTTTAATAAATCTATCAAATAAAATTACAAACATTGGTCCTAAAAAATTGAAAAGTATAAAATTAAAACGATGTATATACCATACACAATATTGTTATAATTTATATATATATTTTTATTTTGAAGCCGCAATTGGTACATTTTAGATAGTTTGAGTTTTACCCAAATAATCACTTAAAAATTAATTTTAACTACTTTATTAATAATAATTAAAATTTAATTCGTCCACATGATAGCCATATACTGGGCAGATGAAGTATTTTAATGAAAGATTCACTTTGGTTTCTTTATTCGTTCAGGTGAGCAATCATAATGGACTGCTAAAATGTGGCTCCTAAAATCATATTGGTAACTTTATAAAAAAAATGTCCCACATTAATCCTTCCAGTGACATATTATAGGTTGGTCCAAAAGGTGCGTGCACATTTAATAACACTAGATATCTACTATTTTAATTTCTAAATGCTTCAAATTAAACTTAAAATAACAACAAAATACTAACAATTTTCTTCATAGCTTTGAATTAATCATAAAAAAAAACAATGTCCTTAAAATGGCCACCGTTATATCCCATACACTGTTTATACATTATGCAATGTCTCTTGTTTAATTGCTTTAACTTCTGACATATTTCATTAAGTTCCTGAAGTGTTCTTTGCGCAGGTCGTGTAAATTCGACTCTTTAACATACCCCACAAGAAAAAGTCTGAAGCTATTTAGTCTGGTGAACATTGTTGTCAGACGATGTTTCCAAACGTGAAAGGAGGTGTGCAGGAAACATTTTTAGAACCACCCCCCATTGATTTTCAACCTTTCTGGCCCCTGAACTGCAACACCATGAGGTTCCAGCAATGGCTCACACAGCCCCAAAATCAATAGAAGTTACATGCAAAATATTTCTTGGACTCCTCATTTCACGATTTGGGGGGCATTGCCTGATGAATGTATCCACTAGACTTAACTTAACAGCTTCAGACTTTTTCTTGTGGGCCATGTTAAAGAATATTGTTTAGGTGACTTGCCCAAAAATAATTTGGGATCTTAAAGGAAAAATTATTGTGGTGGAAGTTGAATCAATTCTACAAGAGACATTGCGCAAAATCATGTAGAGATTGGAGAAGCGCATACAGCAATGTATTACTTACAATGGTGGCCGTCTTAAGGATATTGTTTAAAAAAAATTAATAGTTGGAGGGCATTTAGAAAATTGTCAATCTTTTCTTGTTATTTTAAGTGTTTGGTGAATAAAATAGTAAAGATATAGTATTATTGAATGTGTCAACACTTTATTCCCACCCTGTATAAATCCTTTCTACACCACCCTGAATATTAAACAATCCCGCTTTCACCCATATTTTATTTTTCATAAAATCATCTCTGGAATTTACTCTACCAAATAAAATTCTAGGTGAACATCTGTTAGCTGAATACATTTATTTTGTGTTGCGTTTTCCACAGTACCAAATAGTAAGCGTGTGTGAAACCTCAAAACTTTGACTTGGCTTCGAAAAAAAAATCATTTTTGACTTTGCTTTTGTGGTTACAAAGCTTTTTCATTATAAATATGTTGTGTGCATAACAAATTAATGATCATATGAAAAAAATCTTAGGTAATTGAATTTTATGCCATAATGGTAAAATGATTTTATTGTATTAAGTCACTTACATAAGTACAACATAATTTTTAAAATATAAAACAAGTAACAAAATATCCTAACTTTGACTCGGGCATCAATAAAATATTTCATTCATTTGATTCAAGTTCGCTTTGAATTGAAAAAGTGGACATCATACATATAAATAAATTCAATACTACACCATATTCCTGTTCTCTCTGTTTTCTGAAACTAGAAATCACGTGATATTCGTGACATTGAGCAACATTGCTGTTTGAATCTTCAGGTGGGGATGGGCCAAGCAAGCTATTCGCTGCCAGTCACTGTTCCAGTGAACAACAATTATGGTGAATCATCACTTCTTCAGTCCAGCCCACAGATGCCTCACACTAGTGTTAGCCCGCGGCCGTCATCTTCTGAAACAGAAGCAGGTATGGACATTTTCACCATGATACATCTGCTATAGTCTAATTAATGTTACTTATTTAACCTTATTTGGACTATTGGCATCATAAAGCCTCAGCTGAGCCGCCGGTGGCTGTGATATTAATGATTGCTCTTAGTAGCCAATGATAATTCATACATCCATCACAGACTCTGCCTTAAAATATGAGTGAAGAGTGACCCAACTACAGACCAATCCCTGGATGACTCGGTGATATTTATTCGATATTTGTTAATGTTGACTTAATTTTGAAAAAAAAAAAAAAAATTCTGAGCCTCACCAAAAAAGTTGATCACATCTTAAAGATACCTTTATTTTAAATATTTGGCATTTAGTACTATTAAGTATAATCAATTTACCCTTAAAGGTAGCAGTTTTACCTCTACTGAGTACACTTTGGCCCTATCTGATATCCTCTACACTAGAGCAGTGATATTCAACCTGTGGTATGCAATTACATCTTAGAGGGCTATATGTCAAATTTATAAATATGTGCATATGTGTTTTGTTTGTTTGTTCATTGTATGTGCTGGGATTTTGAATGTTCCTAATGACTGGAAGAATGCTGTCATTGTTCCTTTGTACAAAGGCAAAGGCAGTAAGAGTGAATTTGATTGATAGGGTACATGAAAAAAATGTGTACAAGATTTGGGATTTTCATTGTAGTTTCATGCTAGGTAGTCTATAGGTTGCATGAAACAGATAATTGCATTGCAACAAGGGATTGAGAAATGTATAGCAGTAAGGAAGACAGGGTAGTGTGCATTTATTGACCTGTAGAAAGTGTATGATCATGTGAATAGGAGTATATTATGGAATGTTTTAAGAGAGTATGATTAGTAAATGCAATTATGGCAGTATATGATGGAAGTAAATCATGTGTTATGCTTAATGGAGCTTTGAGTGAATGGTTTAACATTGAACAGGGTGTTAGACAAGGTTGTGCTATGTCTTCATAGTTATTTAATGTATTCATAGAAAAGTGTATTAAGGATGCTTGTGAGGACGGGCTTGGTGTACAAATATGCAATGTGATGTGAGAGTGCTGCTATATGCAGATGATGCCATATTATTGGCTGAGAATGAAAGGGACTTGTAGAATGCATTAGATCAGTTGAATGGCGACAGGCACAATGTATATTTCTATAAATGCCTCTAAAACTAAGTTGTTAGTTTTTGATAAGGATGAATAAAAAAATTATTGTAATCTTAGTATTAACGTAAAACTTTTAGAACACGTGAATGATTTTGTGTATTTGAGCAGAATGTTATGTAAAAATGAAAGGATGTATGGTGAAATCAATAGACGAGTGAATGTAACTCAGAGAATAGTTGGATTTATGTCAAATATTGCCAAGAATGAAGTAGTATCAAAAGAGGCAAAGATGGTAGTATATAAAAGTGTGTTAACGCCATTTTTTTTTATGGATGTGAAGCGTGGCTTTGTCAAGAAAAACACACAAGCAAGGTAAATGCGGTTGGAATGAGATATCAAGGCATGTATGGTAGAAAACTCGCATGGGCAGAGCTAGTAATGAATGGGTGCTAAAGGACTGCAGTTTGAAAGGGAATCCAATAAGTTTATCTGAAAGAAGCATCCTAGTTTGAGTATGTTGAGAGGATGAGTGTGGATTGGGTGAGAGATAAAGCAAATATATGAAGGGATATAGTGTCCGGGTCAAAAGGAAGTGTTAGGCCATGGAAGATGGGGCTGGTGTTATAAATGAATGTGTAAACAAAGGGAACTGGAAAGGAGAATAGAAAGGCAAGGCCTTCACACTTAGCAGAAAATTGTAGGCCTCATTGTTCACTATTAAAACAATACAAAACACATAATTATTTAATTTTCAGGGTACATCAGTCCCCTCTTTAGTAGAAGAGTGTAAAAAACAGACTGACAATCGGTTGATCATGGTCACTTAGATTATGTTGTTGCCTATTCAAACTTATGTATTTATTCTTGGTAAATGGATAGAATGTAGTATATAGTTATTAAATTATATTATATTATCTGTTGTTATTATTGTTTATATAGAAATTACTGACTGATGTGAGTAGGCCTGCCCAAGGGAAGGTAGAAAAGGTTATCTAAGGTTAAAACTAGGATGGTGCCTGGATTTGGTTGTATAGTGGTGATTAAGTTTCCACCTCCTAAATTGGGAAGCATTGCAACAATTGAGGATGTCTCGTAATACCCTAGTATAAAGCATGGGTCAAAATCTGAATTATGTGTTTGGGCATGAAGTACTACAGGTTTGTCGGGGTTATTTTGGTTGGTATCAAAACGGTGACCATTCATTCGTTGTCTGAGTGTTCTTGTGGTTAGGCCACTGTATTCAGCAATGCAGTAGTTCCATTTGTGTGGGTCTGTTGTTGGATGAGGTGGAAGGTTTATGTATTTTGCAGGTAAAACATCTCTGTTTGTTGCAAGGGTAGGAACCTTTGGCCGTATTTTGTTTGTGGTTGTTTGTGACCGGGTCGGGCAATTTAGGGTGAACCAAAATGTTGCATAGATTAGGTGGACGTTTGAATGTGATTCTTGTAGCATTGTTGAGAAGATTTTGTGTGAGAGGTGATGAGGTTAGGATATTGTATCCTGTGTTCAGTATAAATTGAATTTGTCAAGTCTTTAATAATACCAGGTGGTAAGTGGTTTATCATTGGAAGGTTTCTTCTTGATAGGCTCTTGATTGTACAGGGATCTTTATTTGACTATGATTGTGTGTATAGGGTATCCTTGGGCTGTGAAAGCCTTGACAAGTTGTTGACATTGGTTGCTAAGGTCTTCTTCTTCATAACATATACATTTGGCTCTGGTAGTCAGGCTATAGGGTAGAAAGCATTTTACATGAAGATATTGGTTCCTTTGGATACGTAGGTATTGTTGATGGTTGGTGTCTTTGGTGTGGAATGTGGTGTTTATGTTTCCTTCATGAAGGCTCAGTTCTAGATCCAGGAATATGGCTTTGTGTTGTGAAATGTTCCAGGCGAATCTGAGGGTGCTATGGCTATTAAACCTGTTCAGGAACTATAGTAAATTAGTTTCAAAATCTTTTCAAATCATAAAATCAAATCATCAATATATTTCATTCAGCAGAGTGGTTGAAAGGGTTTGTTCCATGGCAGGAAGTCCTTGGTGTGGGATATGTTAGTGTAAAGCAAATTGACATCTATGGTGACCAAGTTTGCATCGATGGGAATTTAGTTGTAATGTGTTTTAATTAGTTGAGAAAGTGGTTTGTGTCCTTTATGTGTGAGGGAAGTTGTTGGGTCAGGTGTTGAAGTTGAGAGTCGACCAGTGCTGAAAAACATTTGTTGGGTGTCTCACAGCAAGCAATATTGGGCCGGCCACGTGGAGGTCTTTTCTCTATGTGTATTTTTGGCAGGAGATATAGAGTAGATGTGGAGGGATTAGTAGGTGTGAGGAGCTCTAATGATTAGGCAGAAAGGCCCAGATGTGATCCTGTTTCTTGTAAGTATTTTCCATTTACAAGTTATTGTTTGTCTTCTGTGATATAGGTGGATTTATTAAGGATCACCATGGTGGATCCTTTGTCAGCAAGGAGGGTCATGATTCCTCCTCTGTTTTCAAGCCTTGATAGGGCCTTTCTCTCATCAGTATTGCGATTTTGGTATGTTGGTAAGGATTTAAGAAATGATGGCTTCGTTACATTGGACAAGACATAAGCATTATATTTATTGTTCAAGTGGTTGGTCTGAAGGTAATGGAGGGGAGTCCAAGTTGGAGGGTGGAGTGAACTTCTTCAATCACTTCTGCCATCTTTTCCTGATCTTGTCTGAACTGGTTGAACAGGCAATAATAGAATTTAAGTGACCATGATCAACCTCTACCCATGCTGCCATAGTCCAGTCAGTGTTTTACTCTCTTCTGCTGAAGAAGGGGACGGATGTTCTCCGAAAACTATATAATTATGTGTTATGTTGTGTTTTAATTGAGAACTTTGAGGCCTGGTGTTTAGTCTCAACCCTTCTATTCTTCTTTCAATGTTCAAGATGAATTTGTAAAAAATAGAAACATTAAGGGTTTTAAAATCTTAAGAGCCGTGGGTGGATGTTGTTGAAACGAAGGGAGTTTGCAAGGAGAGGGGAGTACAGAGGAAGTTAGTGAGGATGGATTAAGGATGTAATTGTTATTTTTTTAGCTATATATGGTGTATAATTTATATAATAAACACTGAATTTTTAGGGTTAGTCACAAAAGACCCAGACGTTAAAGAAATGTGATATGGGAGTGCCAGATTTTATTTTAGATGTAGATTAAAGAAAATATATATATATAGCCTGCATTATGCACCGACAACTTTAGGGGTAAAAAAAGTTGAAGAGAAAATTTATGTGGGGGCACCAAACAAAAGAGGTTGAATACCACTACGATAGAGGAACCAAGCAAGATAAGCCTGCTACCTTTCCATGCAAATTAAAGGTTCATTTGAAATAATATTCTAACGTAAAAAATGTGTGGTTATTAGATGTTGTAATGCTTACTTGATTAACCAGATTTATTATGTTGATAAATATAAAAACATACCCTTTTGACATATAACAAAAATATTTGAATTTCAGTTTGGTGTTAGAAATATTTAAAATGTTTGAGTTGACTAAATTTAAAAAGTGAACTTGGCACATACCTATATACTTTCATGATATGTTAAACTTCACTAATATTGAATATCTTAAGAGGAATACTTATAAATAACAATTTATGTATTTCCTCACCAGTCTACCCGCCTGGCACTATGTTGGAGTTGAGCAATGGCTACCCCAACTCTTCATCCCCATTAGGGGGCTCCCCGTCCCCAGGGCCAAGTCCTGTGATGTCAAACAAAGCTATGCAACATGCCAAACAGCACTCGCCAGGTCCTGGTAGAACAAACCTTCGCGTAGTCATTCCTACGCCGCAGGGACAGCATGCAGGGCAGTCGGATGAGGTAGTTGCTCACTTTTGTTTCTTTTGGTGTCTTTTGAGGACTTTTGTATTCCTTAGTGTTGATTGAGTTTATAATACATGGAAATTGAATTTAAAAAATAAGGAAAGCTTAACTGATGTGTGAAAGGTAAATAAAGGAAACATTATTTGTGTTTCACTGTGTGTAACTTTTTTACTGTGGAAAACAGAAGAAAGGAATATATCAATTTTGTGTATTGAATTATCTCTATACCATTTCCGCTTTCTTTGTGTGGGATTTCTTTACTCAATATTTACTAATTTTTAAAAATTTATTTCCACACATTAAAAAAAATAGTTATTTATTTGTGTTAATTGATAAATGTGTTTTTAGAGGTTCATTGAGTAATACACACTCTAGTGAAAATGAACAACTAATTATCCTAAAACATGTTTACACTATTTGT
Organism: Timema poppense; assembly: GCA_902141375.1. Classification (NCBI taxonomy): domain Eukaryota; kingdom Metazoa; phylum Arthropoda; class Insecta; order Phasmatodea; family Timematidae; genus Timema; species Timema poppense. The sequence continues at coordinate 133,657 of CABFOV010000335.1, forward strand.
AATTCTTTAAATTTCAAAGTATAGCCCGTTTAGTTTTCATATTAGTATGTTTTTATGCCAGTGCTAAGTTAAGCTATCCTGACTACTAACCATTGAAATATAATCTAAATGCACCTGCATCCATCTAGATAGGAGTATATTAAAATAAAAAATAATGTAAAACCAGTGTTGGGGATTAAATCCCGGTCATTCAACTCATTCTGTTATATTATTCCTGCAGCCAACCTTGCCAATTATTCCTTGTTTACATAGTTATTGTGTCAGTTCTGTGTACTTGGCATCATGTCTGTTTTTTTCACTGGCTCTGTGCTTGCATGTGTGCTCACCACCCTATATTTAGTAATGTTTTTAGATTGATAGAAGACTTTGACTTGCTCTAAATCTACCTTTACATTTTGTCATCCATCTGAAGGACAGTAGTAGTGTTGACACATCGTGGTGTTATGGCCGTGTTCAGCCTAGCAGGAGTACGTCAACGTTGAACACTCCTGTGGTAGCCCTGCAGACTCCGTCCATACCAGGTCTGGCGGGGTACCCAGCCTCCTTGTCTGCATTTGGAGGACAAGACTTCAGTGTTGGTGGAGACATGGGGCTGGGAACACTTAGTTGGAGCACTCATCAGTTACCCACCAGCTTAGCGCACAGCAGGTGTGTGTTTTAGTCTTCACATTATGTATAGCAAGCTTTGTTTAAGGGAATCTTACTTTAGAACTAGTAAACTTGATATAAATATTATATAGGTATTCTCATTAAGGTGGGGATGTAGGGAACACAAGAAAAGGTATATTTTTGCAGTTTTTTTTTATAGCTAAACTTTTTTTTAGCCAAAACAAATAAATTAAGGGTTTGGGAAGCTTTGAAACTTTGACTTGGCTTCAAAACAAACATCAGCTTCGAAACAAATTTCAGTGTAACCTCGTTACAACAAGTAAACAATAAAAGTTTGCATCACTCACCACCCTGGCCCCAGTTGACTCGTCTCAGCAAGATCACAGCTCTATAACACTTTCCAGCACTGTCTAAAACCTGATTGAATTGAGGCCCATGGTTCATTCCCCGTCGTGAGTACTGAGCCGCGCCCAGAAAAAAAGAATGATATGCACGAGTGTTCACTGCGCGCTATCGGCTGTGTTTGGCAAGCTCGTAGTCCAGTTCTTTCCACATATGCCTGGAGAGGCGTGGTATAACCCATTATGTTCTAGAAGCATGCTACCCTTTACCCCTTTCCCCCTCATGTTATTCCCGCCCCTCGAGAACATATTGTAGATTCAAGGACTATACAATGTTAGGATTCTGCATTGTTCACACACATTGCATTACTGGCTTCATAGGTGAGCAACGTTGTTATAAGTTGATTAATATCTTCATACTATAAATTCTCTTTCGGTTTAAATTATATTTAACATGGAATTTACGTTAAATGGACTTAGTATTTTTGGACTCTTAAGGTCATGGTAAAAGTTAAATCTTGGTACGATTAGAATAAAACCGTATTTTCAACTTTAATATCATACTTTATTTTGACGACATTTGGTCCCCGTGTTTTCATGTAATTTCTGCATGTACACCTCATGGATGTTTTTCAAACCCTTTTGGTATCGACACTTTGTTCGTTTATTAACAGATAGCGTCGTTATCCGGCTCCACTTACTTTAGTATTATGTAGAGTTAAAATCATCTTGTTATTTGTGGATGGATTATTTAATATTGTTGATACAGTTTAAATTCCATCGTCTGTTAGTTTGAGATAGGGCCGCAAGACGGCGAGATTCCTTTGTAGTCATTGCTTTAATACATGTACCTGATTTACGTTGTGTGTAGTTAGGCTTGAGACCGCCAGAAGGCACAAAATACTATTTCATATTTTATTAATCTTTTGATTTGTCGGCCGCCTCCAGATGAAAAGAAGGGCCAGTAACGAGTTAATATTGCATTTTTGAACTTTAAAAGCTTTAGATAGTTAATATTTCAACCACTTGGCATTGTTTTTTCTTAAACATATTTGGATCACAAATAAATTTGTGTGCCGGCCGCTTGACGGCGTCATTATTAAATTAAAGTTTGATATATTTTTAGCGAATAATTACAAATTATGCCTTGTTCAGATTTAGAAGGCCAATAATTTGATGAAGGCATATAATTTATTATTTCAACAAATATTCCAAAAATTGTTCAAAAGAACATTTTCCAAGTAATTTTAGTGTATTATATAAATAACCATAATATATTTTTTCAAGCATGAAACAACTAAAAGAAAATATCTGAACTTTGATTCAGCCTCGAGAATATTTGGGCCAAATAAAGTGTTGTTGTAAAAAGTGCAAAAACACGTACATTTTCTCATTTCCCGAGCTCCCACCTTAATATGTACTCTATCTCTAACTTTTATATAAGGAAGAAAAGTAGGTACCATAAAAAGAGATATAAATGAATTAAAGGGGACAAACACACAATGGTTTTTACAACAAAATAAGAACACAATTCACACTTTACACTGCTGCCAATGGGCAAAGGGGTAATGACAGCCCCTTGAAGAAAATTGATTACTTCCCCCAAGCCCTCAACCAAGGTTTCATTCTATTATAATTATTCATGAGGAAGGAGTGTGAAATGCTAAACAGAGCTACCCAAAAAGAAAGTAGGGAGAGGTATGGAAAAAAAGGATATTTGTAAAGAGAACTCATACATTATGAAACCCCAACTGATTATTTGTTATTCCTAAACATCATCTTAGGTATATTGTAAAAGAGTACTTGTTACATTAAAATAAAGCACAACATTTCTCAATAAAAGATATACACCTTGAATCCACCTAGACTATGTTTCAAATACCCTTGGGTTTGAAATTATTAGGCTTCTTAGGGGCAGTAAAACAGATAAAGTATGAGAGATATGTAGTTTACTTTGTAAGTTTAACTATACTATATTTTTTATTTAGCATCGCGTCTTGCTACCCGTTTGGGTTATACCCTTAGACTATATTAAATTCTTTCCGTTATCAATAGTCTAATTAGATAATATGTTTTGACTCACTCATTTATCAATAGGTCCTGGTATTAAGTAAAGGAAAAATTATGTCAAACGACTGTATTGAATTAAACATTGAAAAAAGAATAGAAGGGCAAGTTGTCTTATTTCATTGCATATGGAAACATTTGATTCAATTATTTTTGTAGTAATATGTTTTCATTGTGTTGGATAGTATAAAATGCATTTGTAATCCAACCAAATACTTGTATATGTTGGCAGTGGTTTGCCGCACCTAGCCGTATCTAGCAGCACTCCGCCTCCTTCCACTTCTCCACTCCCTGTCAAGATCAAAAGTGAGCCCATCTCACCACCTCGTGTAGACGGCAGCCATACCCTTGGTCACCCCCTGAACCACTTGCAGGGTCACATACACAGCCACAACTTGCCAAGACCCAGTTCCACTGGACACCTTACACCCACACCAGGTAAGAATCTCTCCCTCCTTTTTCTTGGTATTCTAAAAACAAAAATTATAGGCAGTGGATATGTCACCGGCATTGTGTTAAATCCAGGCGTTCTATAAAATGCTTAGGCTTTCTATATAATGCTATTTGTATTTCATACTTATTTTGAAGTTCTTCGTTTTTTTGAAGTCCTGGAACATGTTATCAATTAACTTTTATCCAGATCTATGTAAGTTTTGCGCTGTTTTACTGTGCAGGTTCACCTAACTCCTAGGATTTAAGTTGGTCAGGTTAGGTTATTTTTAATAGGGTGGTTAATAGGTTAGCTTTTGTTCTCTGTAATAAATAATGACTCACTATTCTATAAATTTCCTACGAAAAGTATGAAATACAACAGCAAAACTAATTTATTTCACACTTTGTTAAAACCGCTTAAGAACTATATAGAAAGCCTAGGCATTTTATAAAATGCTTGGATTACATACATTGCCGTTAACAGATACACTCAAATGCTAAGTACATGCAAATAGAAACTTGTCAGAAAAGGTTGGAATTCCACTTATGACAAATTTGAGACATTATTAGTTTTACAAAGTACTGTGTTGGCCAGAATATAGTACAAGGTTTTTCTCTTAAAAATATCCTTTCTAAAACTTGACTCGCACAGCCTAACTTTTTTCACTAAAAACATCAGATTCTACAAAGGTAGATTTTGTACTAAACAATAATTGTATTGGCCGGCAGGCAGGAATCAGCACTTGTGTGTGCTCTTCTTATAATAAACTCATGGAAAAGGGAGAGAGAGGAAAGATTTCCAGCCTTCACGTTTTAACTGTGCTGGTAATTCAGTAAGTCACTGTTAGTTGCTGGAAGAAGCTGTGCTGTGTTTTTGATATTAAAAAATTTTAGGAGTGCTTGAGCATCAAGACAAGCATTTAGAATGTCTAATAAAACTGTGTCAAATTTGTTAAGTTTTTGCCTCATGGTGTATTTGAGATCTTTTAATTTTCATGTACAAAACCTTGAAAATATTATATTATATAAGGCCGTACTATATTCAGGTCAATATGGTATATTATTTCTTGCACACAAGTTTTTCTCAGCAGTATTTCTAATTTTCCACAATTAAAATAATTTGTTCATTACTTACAAATAAATATATACCAAATTAACTTGTTATTTTAAATATCTTCAAAATTTAAACACATGAATCGAATATGCTTTCAATTTAGATCAAGTATATCAAAAGGGGCTAAATTTCAATAATAAAGACAAGTAAGATTTTGCAGATACCAAATTGAGGCTGCATTAAAAAAATTGTTATAATATTTCTGATAAATGTGTATTACGGTGCTAGGGACTGTGACACCCACCAACTTATCATCCCCAGGAGATCCTCGGCACAGCAGTAGCTCCGATTACGACAGTGGGCCGCTTCAGAAGAGATCTCGACTAAATGAGGGCTGGACAACATAGCAGTGAATTGTGGAACAGACTTCTAACATGTGCCATCCAATGCTGTGTGAATCATAGTTAAGACATGACAAGAAACTTGACAGGGCAACATTATTGTTGATATTTTGTAGCTGGCTGCAGTTGAGTTTTATGTGCTAGTGCCTACTTATTAGCAACACATCATATCTCACTATTACCGAAGGGCGCAGTTTTGATATCAAAAGTAGTTGAAACATTATTGTTCTAATTGTCACAATGTTTTAGGTAGTATTGATGGATTTCTTTTTTCAGAAGTAGAACAAATCACTTTTTTCTACAGTTTTGTCCGCCCTTTGTGGTAGGAGCACTAATTCTGGCATAGCTTAGAATGATATGTGAAAACAGATCACTACAAGCATTAACACGGTGTACTAGGTTAATTAATTAACCTGAAGTGCTATCGCCGCTTGATGGTTGAGCATATCAAAACAATCCCTTTACTGCAGTCGGTCAACCACTCAAAGGAAATCAAGGTAATTGAAGCAGTTCATGTGATCAAAACTCCAGTCATCAAGAAATATTGTTATGTAGAGTAATGTAAGTGCATTGCTAAATGCATCTTGAACAATACTAAAATAAAAGAGTTTTAGAGTTGTAATGTAATATAGCAAGAACATTTTTTGTACTTGGTTGTTTGTTGTGTGCAGTGCTGTGTGACTACTATGTAGCCCCCAGATAAGCATATATTTTGTTAAGAGCGAGTGAATGTGTGTGTACATGTATGTGATCATCCCTCCTTTCCCCTTTAGTTGTGCTTTGTTTCCTGTATCCTTGTGTCATGACTGGCCATGGCTGGTATTGTGAATTATGGTACTGTACTTGGCACACACACCTTATAACTTTGTTGCGATCATGTTTATACAATAAACAGTCGCTTTGTACAGTCAAGTTTTAAATGTGTAACATAAGTGTAAAATCACAATATTGAATATTTGTTAAAATGAATAGAGAACTAAAATATATATAAAAGTAGATATCACATAATTATTATGTAAAATATTAGAACATATATATATATATATTTTCTAAAAACCTTATTAATTTCAATAACTTGCAATATCGTTTTAAATGTTGAATGTAATATAAGTTTTATGTTGCCATGCTAAAGTTGGTGCTTGATCTTTGTAGGCATATTTTACAAAACTTTAGTGCAAGCAAAAATCTTGCAATGCTGATAGACACATAATGTCATATAGTCTGTACCCCATCGACCCACATCACAAAGGTGTCATTAATGTACAGTGAAGAATCACTAGAATCTCGAAAAGTAATTTTATAGCATCACCTACACTCTTCTAGGAATTGAATGAATTAGTTTTGTACGTAACTTTAAATCGATGGTGAACATTCAAAATACTCTGATAATTATTATAAAAAAGTTAGCTGAGAGTAGATGTATCACTAATTCTGTCGGGATTGTCTACAAAAACATCCAATGTCTTCCGTCCCTTTTCTGCTTAGACGTTTTGTGTAAAAATTGGATGTCTTAAATGTATTGTGTTAAATAACTTCTATAAAACATGTATTTAACAGGGAACATTTACTAATAATAACTCTTTAAGGAAAACTCTTTAGACTTTTAAGTAAAAGTATATATGCACAGAAGAAGCTATGGCAAAGAGTATTAGAATCAAAAAGAAAATATATCTAAAGAGTAAAGAGTATTGATATAAATGATTTTATGGATTCATTTTTAGAATAAAAATATGTATTTGATTAAAACTGCTAAATTTATGTTTTAACAACTGTTCCTTTCATTCATATTCTATTGTTTATATTTAGAAACATTATTTTAGACTTGGGGATTAATTGTTTTTAAATTACATTTGATAAACTAGTCCAAAATATGTCATTAACTTTATAAAATCATAAGTAATCTATTACTTTATTATATTATTAAATTATTATTTTTACCTACACATTTATTTTTAGAAATATTTGTACAAAAAAAAAGTTGTTTGATGAAAAATTCTTGAAACAGCTAAGAACAAAAACAAACTGAATCTGGCGAGGTGTTTTTTTTATAATGATGTGGTTGTGGAAAATTGTACAATGGATAAAATTTGTTTGATTGTTTAAAATAATCCAGCCCACTTTTAACTAACAATAAATTAAATAATTAATAAATTTGACATTATTTTGGAAAACTGATTAAATTTCAGGGCTATCATTATTATGGTTTTTTTTTCTGTATTACTAAACCTTTTACATATATACATATTAGGAGTTTTTCAAGTTCACTTTTTAAATTAAAAGCAAGCGCTAATCGAATATTTGAAATAGACATTTTAATCTCTCTAAACTTGTGTGAAATTTCTGACTAAGATTCAAATTCCGTTTGAAATTTCAAATCCTAATAAATCCTAGATTTTGATTTGATGGATTTAGCTCAAAATTAAAATCTACAATTCATGTTTACCTAACATTTAATATTAACCGACCAACAGTTGCATCAGAGAGTCTATAGAGAAATTAACTTGCGTTTCAGTTAATTAAGGAATCAAGTGTGGACAGTTGTTTGTGACAGTGAATATTTTGTATTTTAAAACATTTGCTAGTCCCACATTTTTTTAATATACCTTTGACTGATTAAAAAAGTGGTGTGATCTTTTTTGGTATTTCTTCTTTTGAGGTTAGGGCTCTTGATCATTATATTTTCTTAGTGAATGTATGCAGTGATTATAAAATATATTTTTTAAATTAATTTTTTTTATTGGATTCAAAAACATAGAATAACAATAAAATTCAACACATTTGATTTTTAAAATACCATAGTAAGCTTAAAATAAATTAGTGGATTTACGCATGTTTGAATCTTTGTGATTTTTTGCTTTATCTTTTATTTTTATCGTGATAGCTAAAATATAAATATCACATTGTTGATTAAATAACTCGAGTAAACATCACATCAAAGACCTTCACCATACTGAAAAATAAAATGCCAACATGTGGCATATTTTTATATAATATACTTTTTATAATTTACGGGGTGAATTTTGTTATATATTGAAAAAAATTAAACAAAAAACTATGTTCGAACCTAAAAAAGCTGTGTGGGCTTTATTAATGTTTAATGACAATTTTCATAGCTCACTTCAAAATATTATCAGTTTTCCAAACATATATTTCTTTAATAATAGACTAAAGCTTACTACAGAAAAAATATATTGACAAAGTATATGCTTTTAAATCATATATCAGGTAATTTGTTTGATTTGTTAATTTATTTTATTTTTTCCACTTTTAAATTTAAATTATTATATTAAAGGGTGCAAGTTTTATGAACTTGTTTTATTAATGTGGCAAACATGCTTTTATAAACCAGCTAAAACACACACTACTAAAAACATTTGTTTAAAAATCAAATAATGTATGTGCCATTTTACATAATTAATTCTGAAATAATGTTACTAATCAGGTCTACAATGTTTAAAATATAAACATGATATACCTTATTGGCCTCATAGATAATAGGGCCCTAAAATTGTGAAGGTCTCGAATATACCTCACGGTAAAAACTAAACAAATTTGACAGTTTTATTAGGCCTTCAGAATGCATTTCTTGATACGCAGGCGCTCTAAAATTGTCGTTCAAATTTTTATCAGCCTGCATTCTATTTTTTTGTTGCACCTCACATATTATTCTACATTTAAAATTTGTATTGCAGCTTCTTTTAATTCCCTTGTGTACTTACGATGCCAAGGAAGCCTTCTTTTCAACATGATCACTCTCATGCAGCTCTGCCATTGATGATTTTTAATACAACTAACACTAACTGAATTATCAGTTCAGAGCCACTTAAAAGTGTAAATCCTTTCACTTTATTTTAACCTTTTGTTTATTACTAGCTACTCACAATGATTCATGGCAGGCTGGTATAATTCTAGCATGCTACAAAATAAACTTCTGTGGTAAACTGCCCCTTTTTTTTCCAATGAAATTGTTAGGGAGAAAAACATTACATTATATTCGGGCCATTATGGTAAATATATCAAATTATGATGATACCTAATTAATTTCTTATCAAAATTTGAATTATTCCTTTTTAAAATCTGATTTGATTTGTGTGTTGTTTCATAACAGCATCATATTATGTTAATGCAACAGACCAAAATGAATTTGTTAGATTCAAATTCAGTCGACACAAAAGTTATTTTAATTAACTTAATTTTGAATCGTGGTTATTTTTAAATATATTCAAATTTTGTTACTTAAAACTGGGCTTGACTACACATTAAAAAAATGTGTTTTTATATCTGAACCAAACTAATGCAAATGTTTGTTTGATATTGTTGCATGTATTGTAGAAGAAAATAAAAAGTGTGTTTAATTTTGTACAGTTTTCTGTTTTCCCTAAACAATGTTTCTAAGATTATAAAATCAAATTCTATGTCACACACTTGTTTATTTGTTAAAGTTTGACAATAGGCTACAACTTTCAATCAGTAAATGTTGGTTAATGGTCACCTTCATGCTCTATTTGTTCATAGATTTATTTTGAAAATCTTAGAAACATAAAAATGGAAGTGATTAGTTTAGTAGGAATGACTTTAAAATGGCATGGTCTAGGTGCAATATACAAACATTTAACGTTTTATAGAAATTTGTATATTGTGTATCACAGTTTTTTTAGTACTTTTTATTGTCGTGTTGGCTAATTTTAGTTGTTGGTATAGTTATTTTATTCTTGTATTTATTATTATTATTATGTGTGAGCATTCTTTGATTGATGTGACCACAGAATACTATGTGCAATATTTAATGACATTGGTTATTTTTGCGAGAAATCCCAGAATTCTTATATGCTGTAACATTAAAATGGCATTTTATGAATGAAAAGTGAACTCATTTAGTTGATATTCTACTATTATTGTTCACTGTTGGCCTTCAGACGATATTTATATTTGTAGAAAACTTGTACTGCTGCTGTTACCACTTCTATTACTATGACTATAATGAATATTTCAACTACTAAATGCACCTTTCACAAGCATCACTACACATAAATTACCAGTAGGTGCAACTGGTGATTCTGTCCAGAACATTTTGTCCTTCATATCTCCACTATAGGAATGCCTTAATCCGAGTGCCTCAACATGTGTGCTTGTTCACTCTGGAATTATCTTACAGATCATTCGTTCATTGTATGTCAATTTGCACAACTCCTTTTGTCTTGTTGGGGCTGCAATCATTGTTACATGGGTTGGTTTTAACTCGTTTTTGAGTGTGATATCCTGATTTAACTTTTTAATTTATATATTCTCATATTAATTGTTGGAAGAGTCTTTTTGCTTGTCATGGTTGATGTTACCATTAAATGTTTTATAAAAGTGTTTAGTAAGAAAATAAGCGTTATTGTCAATACAAGACTTTCATTGTTTAATATAACCTTGATATTATGTCTTCACTGGATGGTGCACCTATGTTGAATAACTATCTTCTGACATTATTTTTCTTCTTTATGAATATCCAATATATCCTAATTAATTAATGTTATGAAAAGTATTTTAATATGACTTATGTGTACTGTATATATACATACATACCTTGTTATGTTTGTTTGAAACTATTGATTAAATTTGTTGTGTTATATTTGAATGAAGGTTCAGGAAAGGTGGATGGAAACACATAAAAGGGAACGAACACAATATGGCTTTTACAAGGTTACACTTTACATTGCTACCGCTAGACAAAGAGGTAATGGTTCCCACTTGAATAAAATCGATTGTTACCACCCAATTCCTCGACCTAGGTTTCATTCTATCGGAACTCATCAGGAGTGAGTGTGAAAAGTGCAACACAACTTCTTAAGAGAGGAAACCAAATAACTCAAAAGGGAGAAAAAGGAAATTGGGAGATAGGATTAAATCTATTAGAAATTTTATATACATTTTATTAGAATAAAGGAAGTTCTAGGGAGTTTTGATAAAATATTTTGTAAATCAATATCAGGATATCACACATAGGTACAAAAATATCTCTAAATCTTGTTGGAATTTGTTATTTTAAGACATAAATTTGCTGTGATGCAATTGCTAGGTTGGTATTCATGCAGTCCCAGTGTTCCTCCTGTGACACTCTGTGCCTTCGCTACCTCTCACCCTCTCACTAAAACTCTAACATATGTCACGTGGCAGGCGAAATGCAATCAAAAATCACACAGGTTTTTTCTATTAAGCACAAGTACTCAAACATATTAGTGAGAATGTCTTATTAAAAAAATGAGTTTAAAGTGAGATAATTTTATAGAATCTGTCAAATAAAAACACAAGTGTGCACAATTTGTATAGTCATTAAAGTAAATAGAACTCTATTTTGCTGTCTATAACAAGGAATAAAACCCACTATGCTTGTCTTAGAAGTGTTGTTGCTTTTGTCTTCCATTGGTATGAAGCTGCTATATCCGTTAAATCTGTTAGACTTTATAAGTATGTCCTGTCTTTTTGTCCTTTAGATTAATTTTATAAAATACTCATTTGTTGATAAAAGTCAAATACTGTACTTAGCTTTTCAAACTGGACTATTAGAGTTAATCTAATGGTTGTACCTATTTATTGTTTTTTACCTGCTAAAAGTGCAATATGTAAATTACCTTTGAAAGAAAAAGAACAAAAAAAAGTTGTACTCTAAATTGTTTCACAATTGCTTGTATTTGAGCCCCAATTTCTGTTTTGGATACAACTGAAACTGAAGATTTGGTTCTCCCTCCTTCCCCCTGTTCATTAACGTTTTACTTGTGACCATGTATGGCAGTCACCTTGGTGTGGGGCATTGTCTCATGTACTTGATGCCGTGCAGGAGATAAATAAAGAAATGAATGTTCAGCCCATGATTTGTTGTTATTTACAAGCAGTGGCATTGAACTTCTTGTCTTCCATTCCCTAAAACCTAACCACTTAAATGATCCCTTCCAGCAGTTTCCCAATGTAAAAAACATGTATACATTATTAATATATTTTAGCAACTTTAGTTGTGAACTAAAATTTAAGATAGGTTTTTCAATAACCTGCTTCAGTGGATGAATGGTCTATGTCATCACTCGTGTTAGACTGGCCAGCTGAAGAAGGGGAGATTAGTGTTAAATCCAGGTCGAGGTTTACTAAGGGGGGTTTTCCCTAAATTGTTTCCCCCTCTCCTTCCCCACAAATGGCTGTAGATTACCTCTAAAATGCTTCCTTACTCGTCCTACCTTATTAGAATAATTATATTATATGGGTGTAACCTGAACACGTAGTAAGCTGCAGTGGTAAAAAAAAATGTAAATAACATTGCAAAAAAAGTATTGCTACGAAGTAATATTTAAGGGTTTTATTTTGGGTACTAAACATGTAATTTTTGAACAAACACTATAGCGGCACACCTTTCAAATTGGTGACCTGGCGGTCTAGGGGTAAGGTGTCAGACTTCTATGCTGGCAGCTGGGGTTCGATCCCCGGTTCCGGCATAAATTTATCTGATTACCAAACCCTTCCTTCACCTCTGACAAGGCATCTTGTGAATGTGAGGAATGCCAGGTCTCCACCGTGGTTCGGATTCCACGTTAAACTGTAGGTCCTCCATTTCATCACACAATCACCCTACCATTACACATTAGCGTAAGTGCGTATAACCAGAACGGGTAGTAAGATGCGGTGCTAATAATAATAATAATAATAATAAACCTTTCAAATTGACTTATAATTGATATAACACCATGACTCAAATTATCATTGTAAAAGAGTAAATCCCAATGGTAAGTTTTTGGCAATGTTGAAAGTTGAGAAGCACCACCAACTGAACCAAGGTGTCAAACTTTAAAGTAATACTTTTTTTATTTAAATATAAATAAATACAAAAGTGACTTTACATGGTTTAAATTAGGAGGAATAGCCAGCACACTTACCTAGGTGATACTGGAGTAGAAATTGTTTAGATATAACACTAAAAACATTTTTAAGGACAAGCTTTCACTGTCACAGACAGCTTCGTCAGGAGAGTAGACTGATGCTTTTGGTTGAACTGTAAGGTTGACTGTCCACAGCTGACTGAGTGTGCTGGCTATCCCTCCTAATTTAAACCATGATTTAACCTAGTGCTCTATACCACATAACCAAAAGTTACTTTACAAAACTTATAAGAAAATAGGGAAACAACTTTCAGATTATGGCCTATATCTATATTATTATTATTATTATTATTATCCCACACAATATAATACAAGTAGCCAATATTATAAATGACTATATATGAAATATTAATGGAAGAAAACTTACTTAGGCCTATATTGTAGAAACCAAGTACCACCTAATTCTCTTTTCTCCAAGATACTAAGAAACTTAGTAAAACACTATTCTATACATAGTTCTAGATTCTCTCATACATGCTGCATGTCCTGCACACCATATTCTATGAGATTTTATCATCCTAACAATGTATGTTGCTCTTTACTACAGCCTCATCCCTTTTATGGACCAAATATCTTCCTAAATTTGTTTTCATCATGAATGGTAAGAGCATGTTCAAACCTGTAGAGAACAACAGGTAAAATTATTGTTTTGAATCAGAGTTTTACATTCCTTGAAAGCGGACGAGTTGTCAACAGCTTACTGACCAAGTAATAGCATGCATCTCCTCACTATTATTTTCAAAATGATGATAATCCTATTTCTTTACTAGCCTCTAATGAAATTTCTTGCAACAGCTTCCTTATTTTTTGTGCAACAATACTAAATCATCTGCATATCCAAATAGCTTCAGTAGTGCTTAATAAATGCCAAAATTCTCTTTGTTGAAGAGGCACACTGCAGTTATAGTTCTTCCAACAGGTGGAATTATTCCCTAACTGGATGGCATGTGGGTGTATTATTGAATTTCTTGTTATAAATATGTCTTACTACCTGTTCAGAATATATGCATATGATAATTACTCTAATGGAATAGGGATGAAGAAAGCATTTTAGATGTAATCTAACCACATTTGCATGGAAGAAGATTGAAAAACCATCCTCAGTAAACACAACAGGAATTCTAGCCCTGATTTCTCTGTCATCAGCAGGCCAATTTAATATACATGATATTTAAACGTCAGTAATGAGTAAAAACCTTTCAAATTTCCACATAGATGAATCTTTTGTACTGAATTCTGGCTCTGTATGTTCAAAACAAAGATAATATTATATATAAATCACATTTATTTAAAAAAACATGGGTGATAACAATGAATCAACAACTATAAACACTTTCTTGATGTTAAATATCACTTAGTCTAATCAAATAAATATTTGATTTATTCAATTGGTTTTGAGTAACTAGACTGGACCTTGAAACATAGGGTATATTTAATTGAATTTTGGGTATACCTTGTTAATTTGGAATACAGAAATCTATAAAATTAGACAATGTTAGAGGTATGTCCATGCAAAACATACATACATAAACTCTTCAAATGCCAATCTCTACAATAGAAAAAGTTTCCAAAGACAAATTTATGGTTGATTTGGTTCAGATGACTTGACCATATCTTTAAAAATAAGGTGGCCCAATCTTTAAATAATTTTATAATAATGGTTAGTAATGTAAATTGATAAAAATAAACTAATCAGTGTAAATTTAATTTAAAAACCCAAGTGGGATTTCTTCATTTTTACACTTATTACTTTATTTTTATCAATTTTCATTATAAAATTTACCATATCTCTTATTATATGAGCCAAAATTAAACAAATGTATTCAATTTGTTTTTAGCACCGTGTCTTACTACACACTCTAGTTATATGCTCATATACTTTTACACTAATGGTTCAGGGATGAGGAAGATTGAAGTTAGGAAAAGTGTACCTGCATTGGCATGGGGAGAGTGGGAAACGGTTTAGGGAAAATCATTTGATCGGAATTGAACAAAATCTCCCTGTCATCAGCAGGAGAGTGACACACACCTAAGTTGGTTTCTTAGAAATTAAAAAAACTTTCTTGCCACTGTAATTTATAGGCACCCTATCTACCCAAAATATCACCCAAGATGTATAAATCAATCGTTCTTCAAGATGGTTTTCACATAATTTCACACAGAATTAATCAACCAGCAACAAGACCTCATATTGACATGTCACACATCCTGGGATACAAATAAATCTTTTCAGATTGGCAATCAAAGTCATCTCTAATGAGGTAAAACAGTACAACAATAAACTAAAGTGGTATTTTGTCAATAAATAACATTCCACAACCCTATATTAAAACAAATAAAACTGGCACAAACAAAACTACACAGCAAACAAAGAAGGACAACACCATTTCTTTGGTCATCCCCTTTCATTATGGGCTTGACTAACTAAACAACCTCTTCATTTTAAAGAGCCTAAGACAAAATATCTTTTATGAGTCTCCTTTCACAATTTATAAGCCTTAATTTGCACAACAAACTTTAATATAATAATATCTAGCACCGTGTCTTACTACCTGTTCGGGTTATATGCTTTAAGTACTAATTACGTTAATGGATTAGGAATTGGGAAGGTTGAATTAGAGGAAGTGAAGCCGCATTTGCCTGGAGGGAGAGTGGAAAACCATTTAAGAAAAACCACCCCCAGCTCACCCGACCGAGATTCGAACCTCGATCTCCCTGTCCTCAGCAGTCGAGCTCAACACGACAAGCACGTTAGCCAACTATGCCACCGAGGCAGGCACACAACAAACTTTCATAGATTTAAATATGTATGTTAAAAGCTTGACACCTGGACAAATGGGACTCAAAACCATGACCTTTGGCTTAGTATGTTAAATCCAAAACATAGAACCTGATCCCAGACTCTCCTGCAAGTTAATTATCATGCAACTAAACCACCTAGAAAAGATACACCAACCTCATACAGTCAGCATCCTCTCTTGAACATCATAATCTACATTAGTTATGATGTAAATTACACACTTGCAGCTCTGAAATTTTGACCAGAATGTAGCAAATGCCATGTCCTCTGGGCAAAAGTACAATAGTATTGACTAATCTTTCCGCAAATCGAGTTACAGATTGATATAGCCCAGACACACTATTTTATTTTAATATACATATTATAGTACTGTACCTAGTCGCCCATCCTCGCCTTCTTCAAAAGGTGTCGTCCACAGCAGTCAGTAGGTTCCAGTAGAGCATCTCGGGGTTATATAGATAATGGTGGGGGTAGATGGACACAGCCGATTAAATAGATACTATTTAGAGTAGAATTTGAAGTTTTATTTTAAATAAATAATATAATACATTTTGTACCATGGGTTACTTAATGTAGAGAAACAAATTATTTAGTACATGAATAGGGAGAATTATTTAAGGTAGTGGTCATTTAGCCACCTTGTCTACATCTCTTTCTACCCATCTCGAAACCCTATCTGCCCACGTTAGGAAAATAACTTTTTGAATACAAATCTTATTTGTTTGTGTGCTAACCGGCCAGTGTCGCATCTGACGCTTGCCTCCACATAGGGTCAAACAGACGCTAAATCAAATGTGCTGATTGACCAGGAGTCCGCGCCAAAACCTCCCCCTCCCCTGAAAGACCACACTAGCAANCCCTTCCACATAGGGTCAAACATAGACGCTAAATTGAATTCTTAAAATACATGATGAAATTGTAATAAGGAAGCAATTTCACGATGTTTGTAGAATTCAATGTAAAAAAAATTTTTTAAGGTGAAAAAGAACTTTAATGTTTAATAAAAAGACTAATTGAAATGAAAATTGTCAATTTAACATTAAAGTTCTTTTTCACCTTAAAAAAAAATTTTTACATTGAATTCTACAAACATCGCTAAATTGAATGTGTTGATTGGCCAGGAGTCCCCGCCAAAACCTCCCCCCTCCCTGAAAGACCACAGGTGCGTCTCCCAGCTTCCAGGTTCAGCTATTAATACATTGCACGATCCTTAAAATGAAAAGTAAAAGTAATACCCAACATGTTGGCCGATTTGGGAGGTTCGGTGCATGCCCTATCGAGTTTAATGAGTGTCTAACCTAATCAACTTTGCCAACAAGGGGAGTCCGGCACATAATCCTTTCAACCAAACCTACCTTCAATGTGAGAGTGAAGCCTCCTTTATTATGTAACAAGTTGGATACAACATATTGGAAGACAAGACATGTGGAAAAGTAAGCTGTGTTTATTCTAGCCAACTTGTTAGACCAACATCCTGGTTCCTCTACCTTTTTATAATCAGTCTACAAATTTCTAGCCATGGATAGTGACATAATACTTGCCGTTTCTTCATTTATTGTGATGACAGGAAGTGTACTCTTGCAGAAGAACCAAAACTTAAGAAACGGTAGGGCGTCCAAAGTTTTGTTTTGCTAGACGTCGAATTGAAGGTGTGTATATGGTAATAACTAGTTACCTACATTTGTAAAGGGGAGTTGATAGCTTTGTACACATGAAACATCACAAATAACAAATACCTTTGATATAAATCAATTAAGAATCTAGTAGCCGAAGCTATTATTATTTATTCTTTTTAGTGAGGAATTCTCCATCTAGATATCATATTCTGAAAATTTAAAAATGACACCTAAACACGGGTCCCGGGTTCGATTCCCGTGTCCAGGTGTAATTTTTCCATTTTCAGAATTTAAATCAATTATTCTAACTGTATTAGCCTTGTTCCATTCCATTATCACAAAATTATGCTAGCCCAAATTTTAAAAGTTAAACTAATCTAACTGATCTAAAAATAAAACACATTCTCCACCAAGGTTAGACACTCATTCAACTCGATAGCGAATGCGCAGAACCTCCCAACTCGGCCAACATGTTCGGTTGATCGTTTATTATCTCTAACAAATGATCCAACACAACCCAACACAACTTGTTGGCTCTGACCTGCTCGCACAACACCAACATGTTGGCCAATATCCCCAACAAGTTGAGAGTGCATTTATATTATAGCACAACTTGTTGGAATTGTGTTGGTCAATATGGTTAGCTGTGTTTAGAGAGGTGTAGAAATGCGACGTGTTGGATCTGCAATGTATTTGTTCAAAAACACAATGTAATGGACATGCGATGTAATTGTATATATACGCCCCTTCAATCCTATTGGTTGTACGTCAGAGTAGGGTTAGCAGTGTATAGACAGGTGAGGGGAATGCGATGTGATGGACCTGCAATGTATTTGTTCCTAAAACGCGATGTAATGGACTTGCGATGTAATGGTATACACCCCAGTCAACCATGCACATCAGTTAAGAACATCAAATCAATAAAAATAAACAGTCAATCATGTACACCAGCCAAGAACATTGAATCAATAAAAAATAAACAGTCAACCATGCACTTTAGTTTTGAATATCAATAACATTAGTGATCCTAATATAGTAATAATTGAACTGGAGTCAGACAAAGTGAATAGCAGAACGGAATAGAAACCGAAGACGAAACCCAAACATTAGGATTTACTACAAAACCATAACTAATATTCTCCTAGAACAATTGAACTCACTAATTACTGACAGACTTAATTCAAATCAAATATATGGAAACCTTTTTAGCATTTTGATCCAATCCTTAGATTTTGCCAAGAGAGGGCTAGATGATAAGGACAAGACAAAGTAACTTTCGGTAAACAGTCGTGGGTTAGTAGGGAACTCATAAGGCTAATTCATCAACGGGATAGGCTATCTATACTTGCTAAATTACACCCTCTCAATGTGAATATAGCTAATGATTATGTTCTATGCAGAAATAGCATAACCTTCCTTAGAAGAAAGCTACTCAGGGAACACTATGCTAAGCAATTTAATGACATTACTGGTGACCCCCAGGAAAATGTGGAGAATTGTTAACAGTACTCTGAATAAAACTAATTCTAAGTCTAATTTTAATACAATAACTAAAATAATGCATGATAACAAAGAATGTATCGACAACAAACAAATATGCAACATTTTCAATAATTACTTTATTGAACGCTGGGCATTCTTTAAGTATGAGGATACAGATAAAGCCGTTGGAAAAACTTATACTTTTTGAGGGGGGAAAATACTCAATCCATGGGTTTAATATACACAGATGAAAGAGAGGTGGCGAAATTTATCTCTGAACTTAAAAACTCTGAGAGCCACCCATATGATCATTGTTCTAATAATTTGATAAAAAAATGTAAGAACCCAATAACAAAATGGATTACTCTGCTGATGCTGATGAAGATACTCTAAAAATTGCTAAAGTCATACCGATTTTTAAGGGTGGTGGTACCAGGGCGGACACCTCTAACTATAGGCCAATATCTATTTTATCGGCCATTTCCAAAATACTGGAGAAAGTCATGAAAAAAAAAGCATTGTAAGCTACTTGGAGCACATCAACTTTTTCTCTCCAGGGCAGTATAGCTTTAGGGATAAATCTAACACTAATTGCATGCATGGACCTAGTTGACCAAATCCAAACTGCTCTAGACAATAACCTGAGGTCAGCTGGACTATTCATAGACTTGAAAAAAAAGCGTTTGACTGTGTAGATCATGCAATCCTAATCTACAAACTAACTAAAATTGGTATACATGGAGTAGTACTGGAATGGTTTAAGAGTTATTTATCCAATAGGTCTCAGTTTGTCTCAATAAGTAGGGAGGACCAAATCAAGTGTGGAGTTCTTCAAGGATCAGTTCTGGGTCCTATATTATTCCTAATTTATGTAAATGATATAGCCAAGGTAGACTTCAAAGTCCACCTTCAATTATATGCTGACGACACGTGTTTTGTGTATGTTGAAAAATCGCTGCTAATTATTTGAAAAAAAATTGAATCTGACCTCATATTACTTGATGACTGGCTTAAGCTGAATAGACTAATGCTTAACCTAAATAAAAGCAATTTTTTTTTATCTTTAATAAACCTAATAGTAATCACGGCATGGATGTTAAAAATGACTTCCAAGATAAAGAATTAAAACAGGTAAAGGAGGTAGAATTCCTAGGTTTGTTGAGAGACTGCACACTTAGCTGGAAACCACATATACTCCTCTCACAGTAGGAATTACTCTCTGAAAGGTATTTTTTCCTACCAGTATCCTACTATGTAATATATTTCTGGTAGGGAAAAAGGCCTTTCAGAAAAAATTCCTACGATGAATGGACTTTATACAGTTCATAATAAATAAAATAGCTCCTATAGTAGGGATACTTAAAAGGCTGTCCTATAAATTTCCGCCTAATGTACTTAAACCAATTTACTACACTCTAATCCACTCCCATATCAGCTACCTTTATGTAATTTGGGGCTGTGGCTATCTCAATCACCTTATGCCACTTATAGTTCTACAGAATAGAGCAATCAAAAACTTATACAGACTCCCTTACCTCACACCCACTAATGATGTATACAGTATCACTAACATTCTGTCCTTAAGGAAACAAATAATATATGGCTCTGCAATAACATTTCTCAAACTAAGTAGTGGTACAACCTTAAGCTCAATCAAAGTGAATAAAAACCATACACATGGTCACTTAGCTAGAGGATAACCTCTGCATGGCTCATTATAATACAGTAAATTATGGACTAAACACCATTCGTGGTAAGGGAACACGATATATCAATAAAATCCCTAATGGCATTAAAACATTGGAATTATATAAGCTAAAAAGGGAACTCAAAATATGGATAAAGGGAGCTTCATTGGAATCTCTAATATAAAATGCTACTTGATAATGCATACGCTATACCTCTAATGCATCTAATTACGCCTAAAATCTTGGATAAGTACAGCACATAGTTTTGAGTTGATTGATATTTTCCACAGCTGTCACTCTCTTGACCACATAAGGTATAGTTTATAAACATTTTAACAAGGCCTCTTATTGGTTATCTGTTTGGTCATACATAATATCTTCTCTCCCTCAATGTTTTGTTTGCGTATTTGTCATAAGATAATTTTGATTATTATGCGGCTGCAACATCTAATAAGAAAAATTATGAGTTTTAAATTATTATTTTTTTGCATCTGTATCACCTTTTCTCTCCCCGCCCCTCCCCCTTATCTTTTATTATATGTATGTATTATATAATTAAATTGTTTTGTTATATTGTTAACTGAACCTGTTCTTTTTGTAACTTTAATGTAATGAGCTAACTGCTCATTTTAAAGAAAATAAAACAAATAAACATTGAAGCACATAATAATGAACAGGCATACACACTATAACCAACAGCAGTGAGGTGGTAAAACAATAGACAATCAACCACTTAATTTGTCTGTAACTTAGATTGAAAGCTTAAAACTAATATGTGTATTTATAAATATATTTTCAGAAGCAGTGAAGCTTTACATAGGTAAGCTATCTACTCTGTCCTTTTAATCATGCTAAGTCATTTTCATTTCCAGTATATAGCTAATTTCATCTAATATTCTAAGAGAAGCACTTTGAGAAATTTTGATTTTCAAGATAAAGACCAAAAATTAAGGTTAACCAGGTTATAATTTAAACATAAGTGGCATTGAAATGTAATATTATTTTATACATAGCTTTATTAAGCTTTGTTTTGAAAACAAGTAGATCTTTTGCAGTGGCTGCTCATGTATAGGCACTGCGGAACTGCAGCACCCCCTATTTCCACTTGATATTATCGATAACATTTAATATAATGAGTCCTTATTTTCTTTAATTCTTTCTTTATTTTTGTAGTACAAGATATATATTCCTTAAACTTAATGTCAGTACTTCAGTAGCCATACCCCAGTTTATGAAAAAAATATAAAAATCTTTGTATGTAACTATGCTCTTCGCAGTGCCAAAAGCTTGGTGTTTGACTGTTGTGCGCATGCGCACATAGGAGGGGGTGGGGAGGAAGGTGGGACTGCCAGGTAGAGAGAGCACTGTTGCTCTCACAGTTCTGGTTCTGGCGTGATGGTGGAAAGAAGTATTTTTTTTTTACTCAGCGTGTGTTGTGCTTATAAACCATGTACCATATTCTTGAATGTGATAAAGTGTAGAAGAGTGTAGAATTAGATTATTATTCTGCTTCAAGCTATTCTATTTGATTCATTTTTTTTCTGTTCTTTTATCTAACAGAAAGACTAAATGTGCTTGCAGTACTTTCAATGGAGAAAAATTTCCTCAATTGTCAGCCAGAGATCAAGGGGAAATTTATTGAACTTTTTGTGCAAATTAAAACAAGAAGAATCGATTTAATTTTTAAATGAATAGATCAAGCTTAAACTGTAACAATTTAAGTTAAAGTAAGTAAAAAAGTTTGGTTTTTTTTGTTAAGATTTTATCAAGCTCCTGAATAAATTTTCTTTTTATACATGTTTTTTTGCTTTTACACAATTTTAAAACAAAGGCTAAACATTTTCTAAAGCAGCACCCCCACTAATTTTAGCTATTGCCGCCACTGCTCTTTTGTTTGTGTAAGTTATGTATAACAAAGCTTACTAAATGATGTTATTATTTATTGCAACTAAAAGAGGGCAATCGTTTATAATTTCATAAATTTTGATACTTAAACTCTCATAATTAATGTAGATACTTATTCAAACTTCTCATATATTTAGCATTCATTTTGGTCCAAGTAAATTTTACCACTAAAAAAAAAAAAATCAAATTGTT
Organism: Timema poppense; assembly: GCA_902141375.1. Taxonomy (NCBI): domain Eukaryota; kingdom Metazoa; phylum Arthropoda; class Insecta; order Phasmatodea; family Timematidae; genus Timema; species Timema poppense. The sequence continues at coordinate 156,154 of CABFOV010000335.1, forward strand.
TGGTCAGGATAACCTTTAATCTTCAACCATGACACAATTTTGATTGTTAACCCTTCCTGCACCTCTGACAACACATCTTGTGAATGTGGTGAATGCCAGGCCTCCACCGTGGTTCGGATTCCACGTTAAACTGTAGGTCCTCCATTTCATCTCACAATCACCCTACCATTACACATTAGCGTAAGTGCGTATAACCCGAACGGGTAGTAAGATGCGGTGCTAATAATAATAATAATAATAATTTTGATTGTTGTAAAGTGGTCAGGGTTTTAGGCCTTTAGCTCTCAACGATTTCATTTATAAAATTATATTAGTTTGCCTTTGTTTACATATTAATACATTCAAGATAGTGAGAGTACTAAACTGATAAATACGTTTTTCATTTCCCATTCACCTAGGCCTAATTTGTTTATTGTGAGGCTGACACCTAAAAATGAAAACCATCACTGACTACATTTTTTTGTTTCATTAGTCTCTATATTACTATCAAATGGTTAATTATAAGAAAGTGTGGGGTTTTATGGTAATTATAAGTTATGTACATCATAACCAAAGTTGTAAGCAATATATGTTTTAAATTTCAATTCTTTAACTTCATTTTCAGGCCTTTAAACATTTAATCTAATAGTTTTTCTTAGAATATTAGAATCATCCAAATTTATTACTTTTACTTTTCATTTTAAGGATCGTGCAATGTATTAATAACTGAACCCGGAAGCCGGGAGACGCACCTGTGGGCTTTCAGGGGAGGGGGAGGTTTTGGCGCGGACTCCTGGCCAATCAGGACATTCGATTTAGCGTCTGTGTTTGACCCTATGTGGAAGGAAAGTGTAAGACGCAACACTGGCCGGTTAGCACACAAACAGAAAAGACCTGTATTCACCAAGTATTGTTCGTAACGTGCAGATAGGGTTTTGAGATGGGTAGAAAGAGATGTAGACCAGGTGAATAAATAACCACTACCTTAAATAATTATCCGTATTCATGTCATAAATAATTCGTTTCTCTAAATTAAGTAACCAGTGGTACAAAATGTATAATATTTAGTTAAAATAAAACTTCAAATTCTATGCTAAATAGTATCTCTTTAATCATCTGTGTCCATCTACCCCCACCCCGAGATGCTCTACTGGAACCTACTGACTGCCGTGGACCACACCGTATGAAGAAGACGAGAAGGCCAGGATGGGCAACTAGTTACAAAATGACGTCCAACAATGAGGCTGGTTATCAAAACAGCTGACCAGTAGCAGGTGACTAGGTACATTGTGAAATCTGTTTATTTAAACAACTATTCAACTATTTAGTATCTTGCTCAATTCTGTACCTCTTTTGGTTTATTCATACCTTTTTTTATCAACTATTAGCCTCCTTTTGGTGAATATACATAACCTACACCTTTTGATCAGCTTTGTACCCTTCCTTCCCTTCAGGGGGGTAGCATATTCAAATTTATTTTTAAAATATATAATATACATCTATTAAAGTAAGATCAAATAAACTATTTCACATATTTGAATCTCCTATTTACCTTCAGATCTTGAATCTGGATCTCCAATTTTCCTTTGAATCCCGAATCTGAATCTTGGGAAAAAAATGAACATAAGAGAAAATATAAATATAATAGAGTATTATAAAATACAAATAGAACTGTAAGCATTCTTTCTCATAATCCATTCAATATAACATTCATACATTCAGTAAGGTGTTAAATTACTGGTCTGGGGCCTGTTTGTTGAGTTTATCCTATAATTATAATTGGTTCTGAACCACCAATAAGCAGTATTAAAGCTCTAAAACCAATTTTACTTAAAAATAAAAAAAATAAAAAAATTAAGAATCCTAGTCTCAAATATCCTTAAGAATTTGAGGGATTTGAGGTCTCATATAAGAGGGTAGAGAGGATTGAGGAGAGGGTGAAGGATCATGTCACTGGTTAAGTCAGACCTGTTTCAATTTGTAGTAAATTCCCTTTAAGCCATCACCAATCATGTTCCATAACCTTGAAATATCCCCTCCAAGCTGGTGCCACCAGATCATTAACCCCTATATCGTGTGAGGAGGAGGTTGGGGTATGATAATGGAGAGAACCCACAATTTAACAGAACCTACTTGTGTAAAAAATAAATAAAGCGAGGGTGGGGGTCAAAGGTCAAATTGTTCTAGCTGGTCCTAGACCTTTGATTCCACACAAACTTCTAAATATCCATAATGATCAATCAATAAGAAACAAAATAAAGTGTCAATACAATTTCAAGAATATTTAAGAATTCCAGTATCCTTGGATTGCTAAGTGTTTTGAGATGAGGGCTGGTCACTTTTGTTCAATGATAGCACTGTAATATTGATGGCCCTCGGTGGTGTGTGGCTTGTAAGAAAGTCAAACTTTGTGGCCTTTATTTATGGCTTTGGGGTGTAGCTCTGTTTCATCGTCTCGCAAGCCATGGTTGATAGCAAGTAAGCACCCTGAAATTGACACAGTTTTTATTGGCAAAGTAGGCAGAGACACAAGAAACTAGGTCACCTGATGTTGCGTAGTTGTATTAGAAGTGTGTTAGGGAGGTAGGTTTAAAAAAACTACTTCTTCAGGACCATATTTGTTGGTCTCTTATGTATTTTGTTGTGAGCTAGTACAAGTTTATTTTTTGTTTAATCACTTCATAAAAACTGGATTTAATTTATTAGATGTGTGATAAAAAATTAACTGTTAAAATTATGATCAAACAAACAAATTATTTATATTACATAAACACACAAAACTTGGTCTAGATCTTTTAATACATACTTTTCTATTTATGAATAATCACTGTTAATTTTTAATTTATTAATCTTTGACAGTAATGAAGCTAAAAAGTAAAAAGATTTAAACATTTTCTTGGTATAAATAAATGTCGTGAACATATCTCAATTAATATTAGGAATATTATAAAGCTTAATTTGGTTGTCAAAGTGAAAATTAGGGCGCAGCTGGATCTATGGTAAAGTATGTCATTTTTTTACATAAAATTTATTTGATGTACATCAAGGTATTAACAACCTAATTTAGGGACAAGGATAAGGAGCGTAATTTAATAAATGTCACAAGAATTAGTGTGTGGATAGGATGAGAAAAGCACATTGATAAATGGCATGTGCACATCCCTTACCATTCAGTCCATCTGTCTAAGATTTGAATCTCTACCCCTATTTATTTCCTTCGAATATTGTTTATTGTGAGGCTGACACCTAAAAATGAAAACCATCACTGACTAAATTTTTTTTGTTTCATTAGTCTCAAACATGTCATCAAACATCTAAACTGATTCGAATATATTTTTTGAATTGTGTTAATTCACAATAATAATAGTTAACTGTTTCCAGCCTGAGGCCAGGTAAATTTAGTAAATGCCTCCATTTTCCTCTATCCTTACACCATTTTCTCTCTATTTTTTCCATTCTTCTCCTTTCACACTCTCTGTTATCTACTTCTCCCATCTTTTTCTTGGCCTCCCCTGTGGGTTTTTTTATACATACTTCATTTCCAATATTTTATTTGACATCCTCTCTTTTTCCATTCTTATTGCATTCTCAAACCATCTCAGTCTTGCTTTCGCTATTAACTTATATACATACTCCCTATACCTTCACTCTTTCCTGAATAACTTCATTCCTAATCCCGTTTCTCCTCGTGACAGGTAACATGCTCTTCACAAACTTCATTCCCATGTCCTACACTTTCCTAGTCTCTCTTAGATTCATTGTTTATGTTTCTGCTGTATATGTGATTAAAGGTACAAAGTATGCATTATACAGCACTCCTCACAAACTTCATTCCCATGTCCTACACTTTCCTAGTCTCTCTTACATTCATTGTTTATGTTTCTGCTGTATATGTGATTAAAGGTACAAAGTATGCATTATACAGCACTTCCTTACACTTCAAGGTCAATTATCTTCTCCATAGCAGGCCTCTTACCCATCTCTAAAACAACTCTCCCTGCTGTCCTATTTTCATTAAATCTTCTCTACCGGTACTTTCACCTTTCACCTCAGTCATGTTTCCAAAGCATTTTAAGTTCTACACTTTTCTCAGCTCTACTCCATCAAACTTTATAGCTCTACTAGGCCTTGTCCTCTTCCTTATCATTAATATCACTTCACACTTTGTCATTTCCTAATTCCATTCTTGTAGTTGATTACAAGAGGCTTGAGAAGCGACATTTCTCTATTGACAATATTAAAAACAAAAAAGGGCATCACAATTAAGTCTACGAAAGTAGATAGTTTGTAGCTCTAAGAGGTTGCAAATTCTCTCATAATCATACTAAATCTTGTTAGTAAAGAATTTATCAAAACACACAGCGACAAATTTTCTTTGAACATTTTACAACCTGAGAGAGTCTGTTAAGGTAATGGAATTCCAAGCAAAAGTAGCATATTCAAGCTTAGATATAACCAGGTCATACATATTAGGGCTACATACATAAAAAAAACTGTCAACTTTCTTAAATGATAAAGTAATAAATTTAATAAATCATAGTAATTTCAATGATTGGTCAACATGGTAGTGGCAGAAAAGTTTATTGTATTATGTGTATTTTTAATAATATTAATAATAATAAAAACACTATTTTTTTTACTGATTTATTGACATCTAATTTTGCTTTTATTTGGTTTATTATGAAATAAGTACTTTAAAACATTTATGATAATTGAACAATTCTTATAGTAATTTACAAGCAAAATAAGGTATTATACTACAGCATTATAAATATAAAAAATTCAACATAAATATCAAAATATGTCAACAATGAGATCATGGTAAACAAGTGTATTTTTTAATTTTGTAATATAATTACATGAAATGAATGTACCTTATGCTACTTGGGAACTAGTTTATGGTTGAACTTAACTAAACTAATCTAACCAACATAATTGTTGCAGAAGGTAACCTACTGTACAATGTTTTACTGTTTCAATCAACATTAATAAATTATATTTATAGACACATGGGCTAAAATAATCCTTATTGATCAACATAGAGGAATCTATTTCTAATATATTATTTGGTAAATATCTTTAAATGGCTTTAACTAAAATGTGGAATAAAAACACTGATCACTTTTTTTTTTATAAACTAGACTCTACTATAGTAAGAACACAATAGGAACAGTGGTATATTAAAGAGTTACATAATTTACTAAACTACTTTCACATAATACCGGAAATAATATTCATTATGTCGGCAAATCTCGAGCAATTAAAAAGGTAAGATCTATAAATTATAAAATGAATAACTTGAAATTACTTTCTTGCCAATGAGATTATTAGTTTCAAATAAATTTTATACAATACATATGAAAGCTTAGGCAAATTTTCATACTTAAATATTTGAATTCATTGAATTCATCAGTCTTTATTTCATATAAATGAAACTTCTTAATCTTATGAAGCTTAACATTCTAAAACTGTCTTCTCAAACACTTTTACATAGTTTTCAGTTTTATAGCTCTTCGTCATCGTTTTGGAACTCATCTTCAATCTGTGAATAGAGGTCAACAAAATATATTCTCTATTTAAGTATATATGTATATTTTATGTATTATACCCATAACTAGAGATTTTATTATCCTAATAATATATTGATTTTCTTACAAACCAGAGATTTTTCCTTCAGTAATTGTAGCTCATCCTTTTTATCTCGTCGGAAAAATCCTGCCTGTAACAAAAATATATTCAACTAAAAATGAATATGCCAAGTCAAGTGAATGTGACGCTAACATTAAACTACACATAGAAGGAAAGTTTTGTGAAATAATATTTGTGCATCTTTCTCGTGGTTTCCTGTATTTTATTATATACCTCTATAGTAAAGATACAGTAAAAACTGTAATGATGAATCATATAGAAGCACCGACAACATCCTTCAACATCCTTAGTAATAACAATAAGAACCGAGTATCCCTCTTCATTGCTTCATAAAGAATAGAAACAAAGCAAACATAAGTCGTTACCTTTCAGATCTCCATGGTAAGGCTATGTGAATATCCGAGTGAGATAAATCTAGAGGTGGGAAGTAGAAATATTTTAAGGGGAAAGTGCTTAACCCCCTCTGTAAATCCTCCTTTCTCCTGGTTATGCTGTCAATTTTACCTTTATATAAGAAGTGCTCAAAGTCGGCTATATTTTCTGACTAGGAAAGAGATACTATGTATATTTCTAAATAGTAAGCAAATGATAGCAATTAAATCACTACCTTTAGCCACCAAAGAAATAAGCTTCGGATAGTCTCTAAAGCCATTTAATTTTTGAAATTTTCTTTGCCTATGCCAAACCCCCCTGAAATGTTGGCCTTTATACAGCTTTGCTAGAGAGGAGTGTAGCAGAGCATACAAAAATCCTCATCACAATTCCATTGAGAATTGGAACAGAGTGAACATAAGTCATCATCACAGTTTTATAGAGGATTGGAACAGAGAGCACATAAAGTCATCGTCACGGTTTTATATAGAATTGAAACCGTGCAAACATATGTTTCCATCATGGTTCCATGGGAAATTGAAACTAAGCAAACAAAAGCCACCATTATGAGTCCAGAAAGAATTGGAATAGAGAAAAAGAAGCCATCATCGTAGTTTCATTAAAAATATTAGCAGCTTGAACAAAAACCTGCATCACTTTTCCAAGTAGTATGGTGGCATATAAAGCTCAAGAATTTATCACAAACCTAGGTAGGAACCATCAGGGTATTTGGGTATATTATTGTTTCTAGCCTGTGGCCTGGGTCAGTTTTTTATACAAGCCATATAATATCTTCCACTGCCGGCTGGCTAGGCCTGTTGTAGCTTCATATGCCATATAATCTAACTTAAGACTAGGACAGGCACAACATCCAGGCCCAGCCATTAATTCATCACTGTGAAAGGGTAAACCCACATTCAACCAATAGTTTTTCTGCCAATCTGGGACCCTTAGTTCAGTAGACAGACACGCTACCGACTGAGTTAAGGTGTCAGATTGTAGGTACACTATTGTTTTTTGTTATTTTAGATTTATTATGTTCATTTTATCATTTCATCTTACTACCCAATCGGACTATCTGCATGTTTACGCTAATAGAGTAAGGCTAAGAATGGTAGAATTGAAATAAAATATACCTACATTTGCCTGAAAAGTGAGTGGGAAACAATTTTCAATATAAATAGGTAGTTTTATGTAATCCTTGTCACCAAGTCGTTATTTACATTTCTATAAACAGTTAACAAATAAATAAGCTCAATATGCAAGTGCAATATAATGTACAACATGTTTCATCTAGCGTGTACCTTGATAAGTCCCAGCACAAGAAGCATGAAAATGAGTATTCCTCCTATAATGGCAAGAATAATAATCCATGTTGCAATGTTTTCAGCTGGTATTTTACCCAAGAACATTGTGGAAACTGATGTTTTGTTGAAACTATAACAAAAATAAAAACAGTAATTTAATTGAACAATTGTTTTTAGGTGATCATCAAAAATGTTCTTTGGTTAGATGTGATAAAACAACTAATAGAGTTTCATATGTCTATTTATAATGTGTATGTCTCTCCAAATGTTTGCAACAATTTCTTAAATTTTAACTCATAATTAATTATTACTGTTAATATCAGGGCTACCAAGTCTTTTTGCGACCAGAGGCACAATTAAGACTTCAGTGGATTTTTTTTAGCACCGCGCCTTACTACCTGTTCAGGCTATGCACATGTTTACTAGTTATGCTAATGAGTTAAGGATGAGGAAGGTTGAATTTAGAAGAAGTCTACTTTCAATTGCATGAACAAACATTTTGTAAAAACCGCCCTCAGTACACCCAACTGGGATTCAAACCCTGATCTTCCTGCCTATGGGAGTCTAGTCTAACATGAGAGTGATGCCTCAGACCAAACAGCCACTGAAGCAGCTGACTTCAGTATAGTGGTGAGGTTATCAATAATTCTTTAACAATAAAAATTTATACTTGGACATCAAATCTCACCAAATAAACAGCATATTTCGCACTAAATTAAATTAAAAAAGGCAATTTTACTTTTATTATCTCAATTATTTGCAATTCTTCTTTAAGTAAGGCAATAAACTTTTTTATATCATCCCCAAATCTTCTGAAAGAAAAATAAGTACCAAATAATATCATGAGTAGTTTTTATCCAATTATTAATCTAAATTTTTTAACAAATTTCTCCATTTGCAAATCAGCACTTGCTAGTGTTAATTCATATTTAGATATTCTTTACCATTTTCCTTTTCCTCTCCTTTTGTTTTTTTTGGTTTTCTCTTTTAGGAAGTTGCGTTGCGCGTTTCACACTCCTCCCTGATGAGTTTCGATAGAATGAAACCTAGGTTGGGGGATTGGGCGGTGACGATCAATTTTCTTTAAGAGGCAACCATTACCTCTTTGTCCATAGGCAGCAGTGTAAAGTGTGAACTGTGTTCGTCTTTTCATTGTAATGGCCATATTGTGTTTGTCCCCCCTTTTATATGTTTCTATCCACTTTTCCTATACCTTCTTCCATTTATAATTCATATTTAAAGTGATTGTGATCTTTGCCACTGCATTTAATCGGCCAATTTCTCATAACTGAGAGAGTAAAATTATATTACTGCTCATGAATGGATGTACTATTATTGGCTAGATCAGCATTTAGCAAACTAAAACCTGTGACGTTAATTTGTGCATCCTGCATACAAGTTTAAAACTTTCATAATTTTATTAACAAAAATGACAAATTATATATATAATAAGTGTGTTTTTGAACATGTGAACAAATGAGTAAGCTTGTTTATAATATTATGTGAAGTGTACTAGCATAAGCTTGTGTTTACGGTAATCATGGTAGTTATATGAATAATAAATGTGTTTTGTGTGAAAATAAAGTTCCTTACTTAGTGTAAAATTTTTGTTACATGCAGCTAGAGACCTTACAGATGTCCATGTCGCCCTCGGGGAGAATAGTTTGCCCCCCTCTGGACTAGATAGTCATTAAGTTAGTACGGTAATGTGTCAATAGATGTCTCACACCCATTTAATAAAACAAAGCTGATGGGTATGGTACATACACCTTATTTTCAAATTAATCAGTTAAATAGTTAGTTAAGGCCTGCGGCCACACATGACTGGGGCACCATATTGGAGACCAATGTCTTAGGTGCACATTACCACCCTAATTACTATATGACATAGTATGCTCACATTAAATTTGATTAAAAAAAGTAAGAGTAATAAACTAGTTAGTGGAAACTGAGTGAGGAAAGCTCACCTATGCAATGTGTTTTATATTTTTTATTATAAGTGTTTTTTTCTTCTGTTTTTGCCTATATTTGTGTTTGATAAAGGCAATAAAAGCAAAATAATAAAAATTTTATTTTGTATTTCAATATTTGTGTGACATTTTCTACTGTAAAAGATAGAATAAAGGAAGATGTCACCATTGTGCATGGAACTCTACCCACATATTTTCTTCTTTCCCTAGATAATGTTTATTTACTTTATTTACATTTATTAGTTTATCTTACCTTATTGTTATCGATTTTCACATGTTTAAATATAATTTATCCAATAAAATCACTAAGCATGGTAAACTCAAATTAGATAGAGTAAAAGTTGAGTAAAATAATGGCATTAATAACATCTTGTAAATTTACTCTTCATAGAAATATTAAATAAATTGCGAAGATTGGTCAACAAATCGTGTGTTATATGTGAGTGCATTAGTTGCTTTAGTTCCTTTCAGATATGCGAAAGTAATTTTGATTGTCGAAAATAGACAACTAAGCCATAACATTTCAAAATAAGATAAACAAATATGTGGTTTATAAAATATTTGTGTTTTAAATTATATATTTAGTAAATCATAATAGTGTAGCATAAAGTTTGGATTTTCCAAACAGCATCTTCTTCAATTAAGATTTATTTTTTAAATTATCATATTCAACACACGGACTAGTAACAGCATATTCTAAATGATATGAATGAAAAATATTGTTTAGAGAAAATGCACCTGCATTAAAATCGAGACATAATGGTGAAACCATTATGAAAAATCGCATGTGAAAAACCATTCCTAGTGCACCACTATAGCAATTCAATCTATTCCAAGAAAGGCCCCTTGGACTGTGATACCATCAATGAACCCATATCAATAGGTGAGCTTACTTGTCTGAGAGAGGACGTAGTGAATTATTCAGGTACTGATATATTGACACTCCATTTGTTGACACCAGAACCACATCTTTTTTGTCCATTATAGGATCTGTGAACAAGAAAAGGTATTTGTGATAGTCAAACAACATACATATAGTATTGCCAATAAAGTATTTTTAATTTGGTGTGTATTAATAGACACAATTGTAAATTATAGGCTTGTTGAAAATATTAAATAAATATAATTCGATCAAATAACCCAAGTAAAATATGATAGGCCCTCCGTACTATCCAGCTGGGGCTCCAATATAATTACAGTAATGTTTTATAATACAGTAAATTGGATCTACAAATAGAGTGTATAAAACCGTTGATTTTAATATTGTACAGTACTTTTCAATCATAAGCTCCGATGTATGTAATCTTTATCATATTCTTTAAATAAATTTCAAGGTTTTGTAAATATTAACGATATTTTATTTAACTTTTCTTTTATATTTAGGTAAAATTCAAGTTTAAATCTTTGTTTGAAAAGTATGCAAGCTTGATAAACACAAATTTAAATATGTTATGAAACGCTACTAATATACAGATATCACATACACATTGTGGGTGATGACTGAACAGAAAATTATTCACCCTCAAGATCTGGCTTATCCAATTTTTTGATATTTGGATCGGTCAACCACCACATCAGGTCAGATAGTCACGAGTCTAATGCCAAATTAAATAATGAAATAATTAAAGTCAAATTGATGATTTTATTCAAGTGAATATACAGTTGAAGCTCTTTAATCTGTCATCCTTGGAACCTGACAAATACCAGACCACAGATTGTGACTTCTAAGAACCCTTAATATACCCCCTATGCTAGGCACTAGGCTTGCCATATCACTCTATATACATATTGTTAGAATAAAGCTTGAAACAGGAAATAATACAAGCCAAAACAAGAATGTATAAAACCAAAACACTTGGTTGCAGATGTAAACAAATTTGGCGCGTTTGTACTGTTAATAACATCATCCTGGTGGCCACCCCTCAAACTAATGGTGCCAGATTCAAAACGTGCCATACCACGAAAGTTGACAGACCTAAGCATTTTAATTGTAACTTTATATGTGCAAGGCCTCAACATTTTTCATCTCTACCATAAAGCAGGAGTGGTATCATGTTACTCTAAGAACAGGGACGGTGGGTGTAATGTTTTTTCCATGTTACCGTTAGGTCACAAGGTAGATCATGATATAATAAATTGTTGGCTTCTTACTCACCCAAACTTACTATCTAGAATTCATCTGACCTGGCCTAGTAACCTGTGGCAACGTTTGAATAAGTGAGGCATGTCTTATTTCGGATGTCGAGTAGAAAGACGTTATAAGAGGGGAAGCGTGGTTATTTCGTATCTGTATCTGGTGGGTGTCAGATGTTTGATTGATTGGTAAAGCCAGTGTTCAAATAATTTCCTGAGGAAAACACAAGTACAACACTTTCTTGTGATGTTTCACCAAACACTCATATGTTCTCAATAACAAATTTACCCGCCTCGATGGCGTAGTTGGCAAACGCGCTTGTCCTGTTGAGCTGCTCGACTGCTGAGGACGGGGAGATCGAGGTTCGAATCTCGGTCGGGTGAACTGAGGGTGGTTTTTCCTAAATGGTTTTCCACTCTCCTTCCACGCAAATGCGGGTTCACTTCCTCTAATTCAGCCTTCCCAATT
>CABFOV010000335.1:176890-207142 GCA_902141375.1 Timema poppense
GGGGGGGGGGGGAAATTGAATAGGTCCCTTCTTTAAATAGTTTCATCAGGATATTAATGTTAAAAAATCACCAGAGGAAAGGCATTATATTTCCCTTGTATATTAAGGTTCCCTGGGGCGGAAGTGGGAAAGAGAACTACATTTGGACACTAAGGGACTCCCCTAACAACACTAGTTTTTCAAACTTTGGTACCACTAGGCCACATAAAAAAATGTGTTATCACTCTTTATTTAAATACAGGTTAAAAAATAAGACCTATTAATAGGAATATAACTCAGAACCTTTGGGTTAGCGCACTAACTGAGCTATTCAGGATTCTCTTGTGTTCCATGTGAGGGTTTGACCAGACTGGCAAGTGAGCGAGTACGTAATTAGAAGATCCTAGTTCATTAGAGAAAATGTCTCTGTCAAAGACACTTCACACATCTCTACTTCTAGAAAATTCTTACAACAAATATTGTATCTGTATAAAAAAGAAAATAAATTGTACGGAACTCCGCACGGACTTTCTTGCTCTATTTTTTAAAAATGGAGATATTTACTCAAAACTCGTAATATATGTGAAACGAAATAATATACACTAGCAAACCCAAGCACAAATTGCACTATACTTATGATCAAACTTATTTTTAGTCTCGGTTTTAAATTTTATAATTTTGTTTTTAAATAATTAATGTCCTCATTTGTATGTTTGGACCGATAACAAAAAGATCAATGTTGGGTCTACAAGGGTCAACACTTCGTATTAAAATTTCAACTTCTGGTTAGAATTTTTGACATTTTATTAGGTGTTGCAAATCTTCATGCCATTTTATTGCTATTAAATTCCTCATTTATAAATTTTGACCAATAAAAAATGTAAATATTGACTACTTGAGTCTAAAATAGATATAGATCATTGTTGTACAAACATTTCTCCTACGAGGTTTAAGGGAAAACAACACAAACTTTTAGATACTTACTTGTATTTAATTACTCTATGGCATTAGAGAATTATTGCGATAAAACTTAAGTAGTATATCCTTACAACTAAAGCTAACAAGATTGTATTAATATATTTGCCAATATCTCAAAAACTGTTGGATTTATAAAAATATATTTCAAATAAAAGTTTTTTATTTTTAATAGTATTACAATTTTACAATGATAAGTTATTTAGTATCTCAAATAGTTGCGGAGATACGGAAGTTTCTGCTTCTGTAAAGTACCCTAAAATTCATTTTACATGATAAAATGAAAATATCCAGTTTATTTATAATCTTAATCAACGCTTAGATATGAATTTTAATCAAAGTCGTTAGTCGATTTTGAGAAAATCAATTTTTTCTCTTTTCGCCTTTTATTAAACTACTATTAATTTTAAGTTTAAACAGACACACAGACAGACATCATTGCAAAGACCACTTTTTAGGGTTTGGATGGTTTTGAACGTCGACATCCATCAACATTTCAGGTTAGATTTTCTTTTGCGGTCCCAATAATTTTACCTTTTGTGTTCGAAAAGTTAAAAAATATATATTTACGTATAGCTTGAAAGTTATTGGTTTTATAAAAATGTGCAATTTGTATTATAAAGAGACCTACATATTTGTAATGATAAGTAATTTCATATCTCAAATAGTTTAGGAGATATTATAAAAAAAAGATAACTTACTCATCAGACCGGAGCCCTTAAAGTCACTTTGCGAAAAAAATATTGAGAGAAGCCATTTTGTTTGGAATATTTATAATAAATGTTTAGAAATTAGATTAATCAAAATTGTCAGAGCCGATTTTGAGAAAATCGACTTGAAGTGTATCTGCATTTGTGTGGAAAGAGAGAGGAAAGCCATTTAGGAGAAATCCCCCTCGGTACACCTGGCTGGGATTAGAATCCCAATCTCCCTGTCATTGTCAGTCTAGTCTATTGCGAGAGTGATGCCTCCTTAGACCATGCGGCCTACTTCGTGATATTGAACCATCACCCCACAATTAGCTATACAGTATATAAGTTGCCTAAAATAAGTGGTAGAGAGAACTAGCATGCTAGTCTTACATTTCAAGGTCTTCCCTCCACAAAGCTGATCTTGACTAAACCCTACTTATAAGGCCTTCTTTATTCACCTTCACCATTTTCACTAATCTAAAACCACCTACACTCTGAATAGTTAAAAAATACTTGGGGTGGTATGCGGGAACATTAGTGAATTCTTAATGAACCAGTTGTGTGATCCCAAGCACACTATCTCTTAAATTTTTAGCCTATGATGATGCAAGCAAACCCACGTAGCATCCATTTTCTTCCGGGACATCATCTTAGGGGAAGAGGGGGGAATCAAGTAGCCAGTGACGAGATGATTCGGTAACAATGGAAACATTTTTAGTGTCCTGAAGTGTTTTAAAATCAGATATTAGCCGCACGGGTGGTGGATTGTCGTGTTGCACTCGATAGCTGTTGATGAGGAGGCAAAGATTTAAATCTTGGCTCAGTGAACTGAGGGTGGTTTTAACAACTGATTTATTGTTGTGGTTTTTCCATCCTCTCCCCACATTAATGGTGATGCTTATTTGTAAAGACCTAATTTGATTATAATATTGAAGTATTTTAATATATCAGTTTTACATATGTATTTATATATATATATGTATATAGGTATGGTTTATGATCTTACCAATTAAATTAGACCGTTAGTAGCAAGTGTGCCAAACCTATCGATAGTAATAAAAATGTCAAAATAAGAAGTTTTCCTAGTACTCAATGAACCAACATACAATAATATTGCCTAGCGCCTGTAAATTAGACTGTACCGGTTTGAGTGCATGCACTTGTAAAATAGAACCAGTTTATCTTCCAAGCGCGCACGCTCAGTCGCTTCAGTCTGGCCACCTCTCTTTACAACCCATGTGTTTTGGTTAATTTTTTAGTCGCTCGCTCAGTCCGGCCGTACCCTTAAACTTTCTTCTCTCTAAGTAAAGGTAATGTAAGCGTCTCGAATAATATTAAAATATATTTTATTAGCCTTGAATTAAAGTTATAATTGTAATAGATAGTTAATTACCATACCTTCAGTAGCTCGCCTTCTTCGAACTGGAATAGGAAGGTTATCCTGCAGTTTATACTCTAGAGACACAGCTATTGGTTTGGAGAAATCTTGCAGACCTTGCTGAGAATATATTCACATTTTTTATATAGTTCCCTGTTTACATTAACTATGTTCATTACAAATACTACTTAAAACAGATTAATGGTTCACTGTTTACATTCCAAATAATAATTAAAAAGATGAATAGTTCAAAGAAGTACATGGAATACTATAATAATTTTAGTTACATATTATGAAAGCAGTTGCAAGAAAGAGGGATAGAAATGAATTCTCTTTTATCATATTCTATCCTTCTTTCCTATACTATCTTCTAAAAAGTACCAAAGAAAAAAAAATTTAGAGGTTTTCTTTAAAAGAGATATACTAATCATTTTAATAATTATTCCAAGAATTATTATTTTCATTCTACTATATTTTAGGATGATATTGTTTCATAGTACTCCTAGCCTTACCCTTATCTTGACAGTGAAGTTTCTACAGACAGGTAGTCCTAGTTCAAGAGTCACATAATATGTGTAAATATTTGTAGAGTAGTCAGGATCAAAGTAAAATTGTGCTCTTCCATATGTCGGATCCACCTTCATTGTCAGGTCAGCTCCTAGACAGAGTTCAGTATGATATCTTAAAAAAGATATACAGGTAATATGTATGTTTAAAATTAATATAAAATGTATAGATACAAATATTTATACATTTTAAAATCTTATTAGTCTATTTCTTGTCACTCATTTACTTCTTTGTTATACATGAGTCTGTGTACACACACACACACATCATAAATGAACCCTTATCAAAATAATTTGATACTTTTTGTCTGTTTGTGTATAATTTAACACATCGATTTATTGTGAACTGTGATTTTATAGCCACCAGTGCAACATTAATCACAAGCCAATATAATCTTAACCTTCAAATTGATGTGCACCACAAAATATAATCAAATTAAACTATACACACAAGGAAAAAGTTTAAAAATGCGGCCCACTGAACAAAGAATATACCAAGCAAGGAAACACCCACAATGTTGCTAAACGAGGCATCATAAAGATGGACACGGCACCAATGATTAGGACAGTTCGCAATCCTGTCACCCCCAAGAATAATGTTCATTGAAGTGAAGTTTCAATAAGACACTGTTTCTGTGGCAGAGCCCTTCCACTACACCACACCATGTCTCACATATAGAAAAGTTTCCCCCAAACTCTGTATATTCGGAGAAAATGTACTAGGATATGCCCTCTACCAGAGAAACCATTCCAAGTTTTACTTACCTATAACACGTGCAAACTTTCCAAAGAAACTTATGCACACAGCGACCCTAAAGTTTGAAGCATTGAAGCTAATCTTGCGCACATCTGCTGTGATCTCAGCGTGAAGTGAGACCACAGGCCGAGATTTGAGCACTACAGCATGTCCTGAATCATAGGCACCAACTGCCACATCTTGAACAAAATATTAATCCAGATTGAGCTATAAATATGGATGAGCCCCTCAAACTTTGAACCCTTAAGGATATTTGAGACTCTAGACTTCAACAAAATTTCAGATTTGAAATTTTGAAAAGATAAAATTTCTAATTTGTAGTTTGAACTGTGTTTTAGAGCTATCATAATTCTACTAGTAGTTTAGACCAATCTAATAATAGGTTAAAGCTAGTAAGACTTCATGACATTAATTTACCACTTGATTTGAAGGAGAACAGGGTACCAGAACACTGAAAGAAGGGAACTATAGTACCAGTTTTTTAAGAAAAGAGATAGGATGAGGTGTACGAATTAAAAGGGAATAATGCTGATGTGTGACTATACAAAAACATATGAGAATATATTGGAAAAGAGAATAAGAATGAAATTGGAAGGAATATGGAGATAATAACAGCACGGATTTAGGGAAAAGAGGTCTACAATAGACTTGATAATGTTGTATGACAGCTGATGAGAAGAAAATACGAATTTGGAAAAGAATCTATAATGGTATTCCATGGTTGTGGAGAAGTCATTTGATAGTGTGAATAGAAATAAAGTCTGGAAAGCGATGGAGGAGATTGGAGCTGAAAGAGAAGTTGTAATGAGAGTAACATGCATATATGAGGATAACAGGAGCCTTTGTTAAGGTGGAAAAGAGGTGGACGGAGTGGTTCCAAATAAAAAATGGAGTGAAGTAGGGTAGTGCTCTCTCACCAATGCTATTTGTAATGGTATTGGAAATGAGCATGAATAAAGTGGTAAGGATACTTGGGGAGGAAAAATTAAAGCCATAATGTTTGCTGATGTCTTGATGGTATGGGAGGAGAAGAAAGAGGAAGTACAGAAACAGATATAGAAATGGAATGAGGAAGAGAAAAAGAGTGTAGAATGAAATTTAACAAAGCTAAGTGTGAAGTGATGGTAACGACAAGAAAGAGAATAAGACCTAGTAGACCTATACAGTTTAATGGAATAGAAGTGAGAAAGGTACAGAATGAAATATATCTTGGAAGCATAAGAATAAGAGAAAACACATGGCTGAATAATTTACACTTACCATTATAATGGTTACCATCAATATCAAGCCCTTTAGAAATACTAATCCCAAATCCGAGTATAGCATCATCTATCTCAGAAGCTGCAATTCGTTGGCTGTGTTTTGGGTTAATGCCATTTGGTTTTCCATTATAAATATATATTACACCTCTTCCAGAATTTTCATATGGTGCTCCCACGGCAATATCTACAATTAAAAAAAAAAGTAAACTAAGCTGTAGGCAATATGCAAATTTAGTAATTAAAACAAAAGTTAAATCATGCAAGGTTATTAGATTATTTGAGGTATTTATTTAGCGTGCACTTTCTGAACCAACATAATTATTATATTGACACATGAGAATTTCTATGAGTGATTTTGCCAGGAAAGGTGTTTTCACATTTTTAGCTTCCAGGGTTCTTTTACATGCCACAATCGACATGGGACCAACGCTTTACTTCCCCTCCGAAGGAACTTCGGATTTTCATCACTCAGGAAAAATCCTTTGACCCCGGTTGGGTTTGAACCCATGAACATCAGCATCTAAGGCAAGCACTTTACCCCAAGACCACCAAGGTCGACCTATGCAAAGTTCAAATTTGTTTTCACAAACTTTATGCTGATGAGCAAAGCTTTGATTTGAAAATTTAAAACAAACTTATTTGGTAGGTAGTTGCTAGGAATGATTTTGGGTGTAAAGTTAATTGTGTTTTATTTCTGAAGATAATATAAAGAATCATATTTTTTAGTTAGATAGCTTAATTGTATCACTGTATTACCTGCATACCCATCCAGATTAATATCTCCAATATTAGCAATGCTCGAACCAAAGCGTGCACCATGTACACTGGAGCCCATTATTTCACCAGCCACTTCAGTCATTCTTCCCTGAAACATATTATCAGTATTGTACTTTTTCTAAGATTTAATAAACACTTATTTCAAACAGAGGGTTATACCAACAATACACTTATTTTAAACAGATGGTTATTCTCACAATACACTTAAAGCTACCTAAAGACAGCAAAAACCCTTAGCTTAAAAACACAATATTATCACTACTTATTACAAGTAGGTAAACTTTTGGTAATGTGGTAAATTAAAAACACAATTAGGGCATCCCTGTTGGTATCAACTTGTATTAAACTAAAGCTCTTATACTTTTAAATTTTCACAACTAGCAAAGTTACTAGATTATACATCAAATCATGTGATCAGCAGCTATTACTTTTGATTGATATTATCTTAACCTAAAGGATAATATTAATAGTATGATACATCTGTATCAATTTTGACCTGTAGCTAGCAGTAATCCTTGAAATAACTACTAAGCGTTAAATCTTTGTTTGTTGTATTTCAACTAAGAAATATATTCTTTCTATTGAAAAAGATCGACAGCTGGAAACGAGAATCAAACCCCAGACCCTTGGATTGGTATGCCAATACGCTAACCACTGAGATATCCAGGAGTCTTCCCATGCCCAGAGTCATTCTTCACTCATATTTTAAGGCAGTCTCTATGATGGACATGCGGAAATCATCCGCTACATATGTATGATCAATTAAAATCACGAGCTATCAGATAATACAGCCACCTTCAACTCAGGAAGACTTTATGCAGCCAATAGTACAATGGCAACTGTACATATGCGCATACGATGGATGTAATAGCTAGGCTATTAAATAGCATATGTAGCTGACGATTTCCACACATCTATCACAGATTCTGCTAGAGGTGTGCAAAGTACACTTTTTCAATTTGAGGTGAACTCGAATCGAATTAATAAAATATTCTCGAAGCTGAATCAAAGTTCAAATATTTTCTTTTAGTTGTTGTATGCTTGAAAAAATATTATATTGTGGGTATTTAAATTACTTTATGCACTAAAATTACTTGGAAAATGTTTTATTACTCTGACAATCACAACATGCAATTCAATTTCTTTAATATAAATATTAATTTGTAATGTACACAACAGCTCAGAATGGCTATAATTGAACATAAATCGAGTGTTTTAGCTGTCGGTATTTTTACTGACTCAGCTTGAAGCCAGAATTTGTTTTGGAGTGAAGTATAAGGTGATGTTTGTTTTGAAACTTTGCACACCCCTAGATTATGCCTTAAATATGAGTGAAGAATGACCCTGTGCATGGAACGACTCTTGGATAGCTCGGTGGTTAGAGCATTGGTGTAAGTACTAGGCCACAGGTCCTGGGCTCAATCCTCGTGTTCAGGTGTCATTTTTCAATTTAAGGAATATGCTATTTATACGCGACTATAACCATAATTACAAATATAATAGCTTGGTTATTAAATACATTGAGAAAGGTATGGTACTTATTCACAAACTGTGCGCGCGCGCACGCACACACACACACACATTCAAACACAAAAGAACTTGGGAAACTTGTTTTCTTACCTCTTCCTGGTTAATGTAGACATACACCCTGCCCTCATCTCCTGTTGGTAGTCCTGAGTTGTGAATCCCCAGGGAGTGAAGTGGTGCTCCTACCACAAGGTCGTCCAGACCATCGTTGTTCAAGTCTACAACACACAGTGTTGCACCAAAGTACTCTCCCATCTGGTAGCCCTCCAGTTCCAATAGGATCTTAAGTGGCATGTCGTTGTTCCAAGGGAAGTCGAAGATAAACACCTGTAGATCAACAAATCAACAACTATGATGATGGAATTAGCACTAATGTGCATAAAATCAGAGCGCTACATATATTTTGGTGTGGACATGGTTTGGAAATTATATCATCCGTTCAGAACTACTTTTGTCAAAACGATGGCTAGCAGTTTGTAACGTGTTAGTCACTTTCTAACACGAACACTCAATGAAACCCTACAATAGGTTTAAAACTATTAATACCAGATCTAATAAGTTCTCGTAATGTGTGGCAGATATAGACTCACTGAGACATCATAAGCGGGAGACGCCCAATTCTCTTCAAAAATGCCCCAGCGAATGAGGCAACTCGGCTTCGAAGACCAACACACAAAAACATAAAACATCTGGGCCAGACAATAAGTAAATGAGAGAGGCTTCATTCGGGGACTTACCAACAGACGTCAACGAGCGCTAGTTGTCGGGTGGCGTGATCTTTGATTATTACCACCCTCCTTCATAAATGGCGATAACCTTGCCAAATTTTGTTAGTCCCATTGG
Source organism: Timema poppense (assembly GCA_902141375.1). NCBI lineage: Eukaryota > Metazoa > Arthropoda > Insecta > Phasmatodea > Timematidae > Timema > Timema poppense. Next base: position 185,647 of record CABFOV010000335.1, read on the forward strand.
TATAAATAGGCCTGTCCTCGGTTCACATATATCTATTCTATTGTAACCACTCGTCGGAGGGACTGCTGGAAGAAATTCACGATCATCTGCTAAGACTACTTTCTGAAGACTGCGATGTTTGAGGCGTCTGTCTCACTTCCTCGCCGCAGAGCAAGCTATGGCTGATACTATAAGTACTATGGGATACTGTAAATTTCATTGAGCTTAGAGCTCTATTGTTCTATGTCCATATGACATAGTTTTTTGTATGTCAGTTCTACTGACTTGTTTCTCTATGCCCTTAAAGCATTGATTATTTTGTTGAGCTTTGAGCTCAATTGTTCTATTTCCATATTCCACGTTCTGAAGACTGCGATGGTTGAGGTGTCTGTCTCACTTCCTCGCCGTAGAGCAAGCTATGGCTGATACTATAAGTACTATGGGATACTGTAAATTTCATTGAGCTTGGAGCTCTATTGTTCTATGTCCATATGACATAGTTTTTTGTATGTCAGTTCTACTGACTTGTTTCTCTATGGCCTTAAAGCATTGATTATTTTGTTGAGCTTTGAGCTCAATTGTTCTATTTCCATATGACATAGTTTTTGCATATCAGTACTGCTGACTTAATTCCCTATGCCCATAAGGTATAGTTTATAACTTTATGTACTACCATTCTATGTCTATTAGAATTATTAGCAAATATTAGGGTCAAGATTAGACTCCTTAGACTATATGACCATGCTGTGGCTAGTTTAAGGAATAAAATAAAATAATGCAGTATACTAGTTATCTATTGCTTTGTTTTGTGACCTAATTGGGTCTGTAACTGACACTTGTCTTTGATGTGTCTAACTGTGCGCTGGCAGGCGGTACGCAACTTGTGGAAGTGCTACTTGTCCATAGTAGTGGCCCACGGGGTTTTGTCAGTTGTCTACAGGCTCCTTGTGACGTCTTTAGCGTTAGTCGAAAATTATCACTATTTTGTCTAGTAATATTTTCCCCTTTCCAGGGTAACAGAATAAAGATACTATTGATTGCTCAGGCAGTACCAATCAGGAAGAGTCCGGCCATAATATCTGTAGCGTCTATATTCCTGGTAGTTCGCCATTTACTAGTTGTAAAATAATAGTTTCTCTTCTAGGAGCTTATAACGTTGTAATGACTAACTCCCTATGGAGTTAACTCAAGTTAATTAGTTCATGTTAATTACCTCCCTTGTAGCTCCTTAAACTGGGACTGTTTTAGGTTTATTATATATTATACATTTAGAATCACGTGGAAATAATACCTTTTATACCTAAACCAGTGGTTCTTAAAGTGTGTTTTGAAGCACCCTACTGTGTCTTGCCATGAAAATATGGAGACATTTATAACAAAGTTTACAAGTATTGCGTAAAAAAATATTATTGTTTTAATTAATATTAATTTAATGCCCCTACATTGATTTTTTAATCTCTAAAAAGTATTTTATTTTAATTTAGGGCTTTACAAAGGTTTTTTTACTAACTTGAAACATCTACACATTAGGATGTTTCATACCAAAGATGCCACAAAATATCGGTGATGTATTAAAATTACAAAAATGTTGTTAAATACTTGTATAACTAACAACTTACTACTACCTACTTTGCTACTTTAGTGGTTGCAATGCCACTCCTTGAGTACCAGATCCCACATTGCTTGTTGCATAGTCTAACCGCTAACACATCACTTTCATATTATACTGAATTGCCAATGATGAGGAGATTTGGATTTGAATCCCTGTTGGGTGTACTGTGTTTTTATTAATGGTATTCCAAATCTTCCTCCAAGCAAGTTTGGGTACAATTCCTCCATCAGCATAAGGTGTATAACTCGAACAGGTACTAAAACACAGCAAATAAAAGCAATACTTATAATTCGACTGACCTTTCCTTTATAGTTAGCTGCTCTTGGCGCTCCACTGACATACAGTGTCTGAGAGGCGTTTTGAAAGAATTGGCCAGAGCCCAACGAATAACCTGAAAAAGTTAAATTAAATATAATTGTTGATTAACTTTTTTTAAACTATATTACTTATGAATGATATCACATACAACACTAAACTTAAGTGTTGTGATGTGTTTCAATCACACATTTATAGTAATAAATAAGTGAAACAAAAACATATTTTATAGTCCTGAAAGATATAAACAAACAATCAACCACCTGGTATTAAGTTAATTACTAATTGTGTGTTGAAAGAATGGAAAAATGTAATCTTAGCTACTTTATTATTAATTTTTAAACCAACTCAAAACTATGGATTACCTTACTTCATATCACAAAATACCTGTATGATTAGAAATTTATGGGCGTGCGAGACTCAAAAGTATCTCAAAAATTCAAGAAAAAAATAACCCTGATCTCATCTCGAAAGTTAAAAAATGAATCTCGAAAATTCGAGAAATTAAAAAAGAAGCAAATAATGGTCATACCAAATTATAAAACCAAACCGGGAGTTTATTATTTCTAATAATACCATAGTAACCTAAAAATAGGCTGCATCCCCTCCCCCCCTCACCCCAAAAACAGCCTTTAATAATAAATGTTTTGGTTATAAATACTGTTTTTCAATATCAAACTTTGACAATATAAGCTGTTACACTACAAAATTAAATTATAAATGGTGTTCAGTGTAATTAACTACCTATCACTATTATATTAATTGCATTTAAAATATGTTTTAGGTATCTCAAGTGTTTGAATGAACTATATATAAGACAATCTAGATCATGCACCATCTAAAATGTCAAAAAGGAACTCTACATACTATATATTTACTTTAATAAACTTTTTTTTTTACTTTCAAAGGACGTTGTCTTGTTCTCGTGTTTCGATACTTTTTAATATTTTCATCTTGAGATCGTCTCGGCCTAAAAAATTGGTTCCCGCACAACCCTACTTAGAATAAGATATTAAAATGCAACTCAACAGAAATATTTGTTCCTCCAAACATTATGCAGTGAGGGATATTTGCGATTCTTCTCTTTCCCCAACTTTCAGACATTTCTGGCTTCAAGAAGTACTTACCAAAGTATCCAACAGATGTAAGTTTTGGTGTGTAGTATGGATTTGGAGCATATGGTTGGTTAAAACCAGATTCATCCTGTGAGTGAGGCGTGGTTTTATATCTCACAACACTACCTGAAATATGGAATGGGTACAACATACATTATTGATCAGGTTAAGTTAGGTGTTGTCCATAAACTATGTCATGTTAATTTTGTGTTGTTTTTTAACCCCTCCCCTCACTTGTCACACATTGTCACAATTTTGTGTAGCCCCCTTTTAATATTATGTCACAATATCACACAACCTCCACCCTATTAAAATAGTATGTTTAATTGGGGATCCTATATAACCCTTTTACTGAAACATGTTTGTATGTGTTTGCCAAGCTTGACGATCAAAGTCGAAGAGTTGATCATTGTTTATATGTGCATGCAGTCAAGTTTATTAGCACAGAACGCTGCCTGATACGTTTAATTGTAATGTGAAGTCATGTATTATCTGACTCCCCTATCTTGTCAAGCTTTTTTACCCTGGGCACTACTGCCCGCTACCCTCCGATATGCCTGCATAGTTTATGAACAGCCCATAAGTAAAATAAACCATTTTCATGTTTTTTAGTTTAGTTTAAATAGGATTTTTCTTCTGCACGTAGTATGTTTGGGCTCTTTGCATATTTACACTAATATAATAGTGATGAGGTAAATATAATTTAAAGGAATTGTATCTACATTTGCAAGGAGAAAGAGTGGGAAACCATTAAGGAAAAAACAGCTATGTAGACCCGGTCAAGTTTCAAACCTTGACCTCCCTATCAATGGCAAACCAGACCAGATGAGACTGATGCCATGGTCAGCGTACCCACCAAAGGAGATTTTAAATAATTTAAAGAGTATGAATAATACTTAAGAGTATGAATAAGAATATGTCATTGTGAATCCCATGTCACAACTTAGTTTTTGCCAGTTCAAATTTTTATTGTTGGGGATATATTTGGGGAATAACGTTATAATAAAACCATAACTCATGAAAAAATAATATGTTACAAGTCTGGAAGCAATTCACATTAAAATTATTCAGAAAAAAAGTGTTTTCTTAAATCACAAAACTTCAAATTTAAATATTGTTACACTTAATAAAGATATGTCATTCTTACCTTTCCAGTCAAATACACCTGGTGCCCCAATCAAAAGCTCAGAACCATCCTTAAAAATAAAATAAAAACGTTTTTATTTGATTTATTGCAATTGTAAAAATATATTCAAAATGTTGTGATGTCAATAGTTTTCAGCTAGTGGAAATTTGCATTAAACCATATTTTACTAACTATCCTTTTGCATACCGCATAGTACTATCGCATATTTTTACCCTTGTCTTTGTCCTTGCTCATTCTACCTTTAAGTTGGTTGATTCTCACAGCATTTATCTTCTGTCTGCTCTTGAGTATCCTACCTTATTCTACGTATCTTCTTTTCTTACTTTCAAGAGTGATAAATTGCATAGACCTAGGCCCAATGCACAAATAGTACCCCACCTTGGCTTAGCTCAGCTACATTTAGGAGTAGTATTTTTGTCTTTTTATTTTATTTTTTATAACAGTTAATAAAGATAATTACATTATTTATTTATTAGAGTTATTTAACGTGCCTTTTCTGAACCGACTGATTATATCAGAACACTAGAATTTCTATGAGCGAAAGGGCCTACCAATTTTGATGGAAAGTTATTTCACATACCTTTCAAGGTTTTTTTACAAGACACAATCGACATGGGACAGAGAGAGTTACTTTCCTTCCAAATAAAGTTGTGATATGGATTTTTTATCACAAAATCCAGTGGGTTTTAGCCCACCAACATCGGGTCCTGAGGCAAACTTTACCCCAAGACCACCAATGTCGACCTAACATTAATCAAATTATATAAACTCGGATTGTTTTAGGAAATTTAGTGAGTTTATTCTTACTAGCCCCTAGAATATAAAATATAAGTTTTATAAAATTAAATAACTGGATATTAAATAATCGCCTTTATTACATCACAACATTTTACACTTCAGTATATTTACTGTGCATTTTTTGAACCAGTTGATCGTATTTTTACATGACTTATAAGATAATTTAATTCCTTAACAGACACAATACTAAGTCCCTTGGCTGTTTAACACATCACCATTCAATAGGACGTCCAAATTTTAACAATTATATTCTTTTTGGAGGGCCATACCAAGACTTGAACCTGACATTCATATCTATGTAGGCCAACAAAGATGTACTACTTATTGACTGAGAAAAAAATAAATTACTCTGCATGTTCAATTACTTTGCAAAATTGTAAATGCAATAAATATTCTCCTACCTTGACAAGATGCACTGATATTCCAGCTTCCCCGTATGCGTAATAGAACACTTCTGTCGAATTTTCATCTGGATGTTTAGGTTTTATCGTGTACCCCTGTTTGTCTGTGGGAACAAGATTTGCTTTAAAACTTGGGTCAAAGCTATAATAACATTATCAATCCAATAACATGATTTAAATATTTACTAGGTATGGCAATAACTACTAAATATATTTGGATTAAAAAAGTCACAAACTTTAATTCAAAAAACTCTAAAGATTATATTTGTCTACCTCGATGGTCTTGGGGTAAAGTGCTCACCTTCGGACCTGATAATCATGACTTCAAACCCAATCGAGGTTGACAGATTTTTCTTGAGTGATAAAAATTCATAGTATAGTTTCTTTTGAAGGGGAAATAAAGCTGTTGGTCCTATGTCGACTGTGGCATGTAAAATAACCCTGGAAGATATGTGAAAATACCTTTCTCGGCAAAATTGGCAGGTCCTTTAGTGCTCGCTCATATAAATTCAGTGTGGAAGGCAAACAGGCAACCACCACATTTTCTGAACTCCCTTTGTATAAGGGATTTATACCAGATGGTGTGGGCACCACTAACCAGTCGAAGGGTTGAGTGCATGACCCGTTCCAGATGGAAATAAATCATATCAAGCCAACCTCCGGGTTGTTGACTTAAGAAGAGCCTTGATTTATTACATTTAAGATTGTTTTTGCTTTAAACATTTTTTTTGATAATTTTTTTTTGAAAATCCAAATTTTAATATGTTTAAACTGCCCAAATAACAATTTAGTTAAATTGCTAAGTTTTCGTCCACAACAGTATGACATGAGTCTAGCCCAATTTTGAGATTTTTTCAAAATGTTGTAAGTAGATATGTGAAAAGGAAAATTTTCCTTATATTTTTTTCTGGAAAATTTTCCAAAACCGAAAACTTTTAATTATTATTTCTGTAAAATAATTTTAACTGATTAAATGGAACTAATGTAATTAATATATATTTCAACGTTTATACTTAAGATTAATTTCTTCTAAGAGAGTTAACACCAGAAACATATCAAACGAGCTTCAGTGGCCACACGGTTTAACGTGCCACTCTTGCAATAGAATAGACTGCCAATGTCAGGAAGATTGGTTTTCAATCCTGGTTGAGTGCACTGAGGAAAATTTTTTCTAAATGGTTTTCCACTTTCACTCCACACAAATGCGGGTGCAGCTCCTTTAAATTCAGTCTTCCTCGTCCCTAACACATTGGCGTAATTAGTACATAGACGTACAACCCAAACGGGTAGTAAGACGCGATGCTAAAAAAAAAGTAAGTCCCAGTAAAGAAACAAATGAATGAAAGACTTTGTAGACTTGTTATGTTCATAAATCATACTTGAATTATTTTTTTATCATAAATAAGTTTGTTAAAATAATGTTAAGGTTGGTTCGACATTTATCTTCCCTCTCCCCTATTTCTATTCTCTGTGCTTCCTATCTACCCCTCCCTCACCTCTGTGCCGCCTACCCCGTTCTTATAACCCACTCATCTCTAAACACACCATATTTTGAAGTATGATAGGCTCTAGGAGTCACATATACAATTTAACCCCCCTCCTACCGCAGAAAAGTTTCATCTGTAGATGTAAGAGTTTTTTGCACAATAGATTATTGATTATAAGAGATTTTAGATGTAATAATAATAATAATAATAATAATAATAATAATAATAATAATAATAATAATGATGATGATGCTGATGATGACTTTATTTGGGCAAAGTTAAGGCCAGCACCTTTTCTTATACTTAGCCCTGAAGTGCAAAATACAAAGAATTGGTTATCACAATATCTTTGAATAGACATGATATAGTTTTTTGAAAATAATGTGCAAATTAAAGTAAAAACATTCACAAACACTTCAACCTTTCAACACCATATAACTTAAGTGTTTATTTTAATGTTTTTACTTTTATTAATTTGTGAATTATTTTCTATACTTCAAATGTGTTTATTCAATGTTGCATTTTTAATGTGTGTAAAGAACATTATTTTATGAAAGAAAGTAAAAGGACTATCACTGTAGGCATGAACAATACCACAAATTTCATTAAGTCCCAAAGTGCTCACTACTTTGTCAAAAAAGTTAGTAATACAAGTAATGTACAAATCTTTAGCATTGGACAAATAGTGAAATGTTGGTTGAAGGGAAATTTACAAAAGATAAAACAATAAAGAATAGGGAGTGGTTAAATTTAAGTGTAGTTATTAATTATATGTCCAAACAATCTAAAATCAACTTTGCTCCTTGTGCAAATCAAAACTAAAAAAAAAGAAGTATTTTCTCAAATATTGTTAGCGGGAAGTTGGAAATTCATCCTAAAATTATTTTCCTTAAAATATAATACATGAATTAAAAAAAAATTCTAATGAGTAATTAAGTCTGTTTGCTAGTCCCATTACGAGTTTTGACTCCATATAGTTTAAAGATTTTCAGTTACATTTTATGCACTCAAAGCAATATGATTCAAATTTTCAAGAAATGTAAGAACATCACTCTTGCCAAAAGGATAATTTCTTATTTTTTATTTGTGATTTTGGTGCTATTCGACAAAATATCAAGATGTGGCAGTGGTGCTTTCCTGTGTCCCTAAAACTCATTCTCATCTTGCATCGAGTATATCCCAATTTAACTTACTGGAGCCGAGTAGAGGCAGCCATTCCTCAGCCTTTCTATCAGGCCTAGAGATGCTATTAGGACTGGACCAGTAGCAAATTCCATTCATCAGATAGTAGTCAATGTTTATGTTGTTCTTCCATCGCGGACCACACACCTGCCAACAAAACACATCCCTTTGTTTGTAAAACACCAAGATTATCTTATTATTTTAGAACCACGTCTTACTACTCATTCAGATTAGACGCTTATTTACTAATTACACCAATGAATTTAGAGATTAGGACGATTATATTTAGAGGAAGTGTACCCACATTTGCATGGAAAGTGAGAGTGGAAAACTATTTAGGAAAAAACAATCTCAGTATATCCAATCAAGATTTGAACCTCGATCTTCCCATCATCAACAGCCTACTTTATTGCGAGCATAGGTAGTGCAAAGTGGGTACCAGGATTATTAATTATTTGATTTAAAAGGTAGAGATAGGGAAGGTAATTTATAGGACATGCACTCATTTATGCAGTGGCGATGGGAGAAGCACAGAGTGGAAAACCACTTTCGGTGCACCCAGTCAAAATTTGAACTTGAATGTCAGTCATAGTCTATAGAGTAAATTGTAAGCGTGGCACTTTAGACCATGCGACTACAAGTGCAGGAAGGTAAAGGAAATTGAACCAAACCATAGAAAGTCCGGAAAAGCGAAGATCTTGAGCTAATAGTTAAATATATCTAAAGAACTATATGCCAATCTTAATATGAAAATTTAAATGAAATTAAAATAACTGTTTCAGATAGTTAATAATTATATTAAACATTCATAATTTTTAGAACAAATTAAATGTGATGCCTAATAGAAATAAAGGTAATCAAATTAGGAAGGTAAGGGTGGAAGTGTGTGTAGTAAACTCACCACTAGGGGGCTGTTCTCTCTTCCCTCCACCACATCTATTGCTCCTCCAATCCATGCATTATCCTTCTTGTGCTTGTAACTGAACCCATTCGCTGCTAACTTCTTACCATTGCCTGTGAACATTTTACATTTCAATTACCTTCCAATTTCAACCAAAAGTATTCCTCAAACGTCAAATCAGTTTTAAGTTCACAGTAGTTTCTGACCAGACATTCTTTATTAAGATAATAAATGAGTGAATTTAATTAAATATTTATCAGAACTTAAGATAAAATTTTAATCTTATTCAAGTTTACTTAGAATGTTAAACAGAATAGTATACAGTAAACACAAGGGGGGAAAAAATCTTGATAATATGTGATTTGTAAGTTTTTTAAAACCTATTATTACAGCCAAACAAGTCCCCTGGCTCTTGGCCACTCTTTTATCCATCATCATAAATATGAAAATACAATAATAACAGGTGAGGACTTTCAAAAAATAAGATAACCTTGAAATGTTGTTATTTTTCATCACAGTTATAGTATAACATAACTTCTCAGTCAATGCTTGTCTTTTTTTGAATTTTATATAAAATTTTATCTCTTTTAAAGGCTGTAATAAAGGAAAGGGTCCAAGGTTTAAGCCCAATGTTTGTATTCTCCGAGTTGGAAGTCTTATAATATTAAATTAAATTTTAAAAATATATTGTTAAGAAAATCCCTTGAAATCTTCTCTGGGGGACTACACCCCGAAACACTGCAAGGAAGTACCCCCCACCCCGAAGATATATATCAGGGCTATCTCATTCCTACTGATTGGTCGCTGACTCTACAGATGGGCAAGGGATAAAATAAAGTCTTAATTACATAGCTAGGTACAGCCCTGTCAACAAATGTATAATTTTCTCTCCATTGAGTCAGCACTAGGAAGGAAAGACACATCACTAGTGGCCAGTCCACTGATATAGTTCACCTGTAGGGTCTAGGACGATCTGAGAACACTTGTTGTCTTGGGAGAGATCACACTGGTACGTCACGCCCGGCTGGAAGATGCTCAGGTGGTTCTGGAGAGTCGAGTTGGCTCGGGGCGCACCAACCACCAACCTGTACATAGCACGTCACATATCATACACACAACATTTATTTAATCCTCTTTGTGTCACTATCTCAGAAGATACACATTTTTGTTCACCTTGCCCCCCTCTCTCCTACTTTACTACCACTCATGGATAGCACCTAACTTAGTTAGACATAGTTCCATTATAGGCAAGGCCAGTTATGAACTACCAACATATTTTTTGTGCCCAATGTTTATAAAATTTTACTATTTTTTAGGGTTATTTGATAACATTTTAATATAAATCAAAAGTGACACATGCAGATCACATGGTTTGATCTATGAATATGTGAAAATAGATATATTAACATAGATAAGGTTCTTTCTATGAAAGTTGGACTGTAATACAGCTCGAATCAGACAATGCATCGTACTACAATTTTCTGTATTCCGTTTTAAAATACAACAAAATTGAGGAGGGAAACCGTATTACCATTTTTTTGCAAAACAAGTATATAAAACAATATAAAAAATTGTTTTAAAATAATAAAAACTGTTTCAATTATTTCATTAATACAAATGTTGTTGTTGTTTAGTAAAGAATTCAGAAAACTGGACTCGGATAGGTTTTCTGGTTTGATCAAATCTTGTGTCTAATAACCCGGCTAATCTGGTGTTAAATGGGATCTTAGAGTTAAATTTCCATCAATGATCACATGGTATAAGGCGCCAGTCTTGCAATGGACTGAACTGCCAATGATGATCAGATTGTGGTTCGAATTGTCAGGTGCACCGAGGTTTATTTCCTATATTGTTTTCCATTCTGCCTTCATGTAAATGCAGGTACACTTTTTAATTTAATTTTTCCAGCACCATGTCTTACTACTACCTGTTGGGGTTATACACTTATGCACTATTTTCACCAATGTTTTTAGGAATCAGAAAGATCATATTAAAGGTAGTGTACCCGAATTTGCGTGGGAGGGTGAAAAACCATTTTTCAAAACCCTCACCAGTACACCAGACCGAAATTCGAACCTCGATCTCCCCATCATCGGAAGTCTAGCCTACTGCAAAAGTAGTGCATTAGACCACGCGGCCACCGAAGCGAGTTGCAGGTACATTTCCTTTAAATTTAACCTTCCTCATTCCTATCACATAAGTGTCATTGGTTTTCATGTGGATAAGCCTAATGGTTAGTAGTAGTAACATTTTATTGATTTAGACAAATTACTTTTGACCCTTTTTGAAACAAAAAATAAATAAATTGGATAGTATTTGGAATAAACACATTCATAAATGTATTTACTATTTTATACATAAGTGAAGCATATAGTATGAATCCCGAAAGCTTAATATTGTACAAGTAGATAATTTGTGTACATGAGAAAGTATGTGCATTGTATTTTGTCTCGATAAGTCACTTTTCCTTGTGGCATAATATTACGAAAGCTGCATACGTTGGTGATTACTCATTGTATGGTACGGAAACTGTTCCCGGATTTAATTAATGCTGTCGAAAATATATAGCTCTTCCAGGGGCGTAGAAAGCTAATTTTTATAGGGGTGTCCAGGTCCCCCCTCTCCCTCAGCCTGCCCTTTCTTTCAAACTTTAAGTAGTTATAGAATATTTTTTTGAGTCAGTCGGTATATTGAGATAATGGGTGAGGGAAGGTAGTAAACCTACCTTCATAAGCTACAAACTTCACTTCTGACAGTTGCTCTGTTATTTAAGCTGCACTTTCATAGGGTGATTCCTCAAGTAGGATCTTACAGGTGATAGCAAAAACGTTGGCTTCATTTTTTCGGACCCCACTTACTCGGCTCATTCCAAGAAACGTCCTTTGTTTTTCAATACCATATGAATGTTTGAGAAAAGAATTACAGTATTTGAAATATTGACAGAGCTAATTTTACAATCATAAGTTTTACAAGGTGTATCTTAAAGGTTAATATTAAAATATTAATACTTGGTTGCTGACATATACAATTAAAACTATAGTAAAAGTAAAAAACTTAAACATTAAGTTTCTTTATGTATTTGTGGACACCCNTTCCAGGGGATTAATCCCCTTGCTACGCCCTTGTTCTCTTCTATACATTTGGTGACACTTTGTACTAAACTTCTTAGACAAAAGTTGTTACAATGGTGTATCACTCACTTTCTAAATGCACAGGTCCAATCAGTAGGCCTACATGACTTACAAACTAATTTATCCAAGGACCACACATCAAGTACTAATAGCATCTAGATATTAACTATTGTTTAATTAATGGTGTGTCTGGGCTACATCACTTTGTAGCTCAGCCTGGGGGAAGATAAACCAGTACTAATGAAGCATTACCCAGGGGACACCTGAATGTACTAATCATACATTCTTTATGTGGAGACTCTTTCCATGCCCTGATGAGATGAGGTGACGTTTATAGTGAATTTGAGAGTTTGAAGTCAATGAAGATCTTAAACCTAGCTTAAGCATAACTAACCAAAACCTGGTTAAAATGGGAATTATTTCCCTTACGAGAAAGATCCCCCAGTACCAGCCATGAATCGAGCCCAGAGCCTCTAGGTCGGCAACAACGAGGTCGATTAATATCTACAAATCAGAAGTTGTTTATTCCACCAAATCCGAGGTATTACCCAGTACCAGCCATGAATCGAGCCCAGAGCCTCTAGGTCGGCAACAACGAGTTCGATTAATATCTACAAATCAGAAGTTGTTTATTCCACCAAATCCGAGGTATTATCATTTTAATTATATAAGCTAATGGGTTATAGAAAATAAAGAAAACTTTTTAAAGGAAATTAACTCACATTTTTAAGGAGGGGGAGTGGAATACCATTTAAGGGAAAAAAACACCATTTCACCAGGCCGGGATTCGAAATCCCGACCTCCTCTTCATTAAAGAACCAGACTAGATAAGCTTTACGTTTGACATTTAATCAGTGTGTTCATCGATGCAAATAATTGGATAGGAATAGCCCTTACAAGTACAATCAATTACAGTATTAGTTTTTCTCTGTCGACTTCAGTGATCTTGGGGTAAAGTGTTATCCTCAGAACCCGATGTTCGTGGGTTCAAACCCAGCTGGGGTCAATGAATTTTTCTTGAACGATAAAAATCAGTTGCAGCTTCCTTCAAAGGGGAAGTAAAGCCATCGGTCCCATGTTGATTGTGGCTTGTAAAAGAACCCTGGAAGATACGTGAAAATATATTTCCTGGCAACATTGGTAGGCCTTTTCATGCTCGCTCATAGAAATGAAGTGTGGAAAGTAATGTAGCAACTCCACATTTCCTGAACTTCCCTAGTGCATGGAATTCCTACCAGATGGTGCAGGCAACACTAACCAGATCCAGATGAATAGAAATTACATCAAACCAACCTTTGAGTTGTTGACTTAAGAAGAAGAAGAAGTGTTTCTTCAATATTTCTTTGTTTGCTGAATCTTTATTTTTATCAAGTTATTGAGAATTTAAAAATAAAGTTAGATTTAACTCATCACTGATATAGCGAGGTCCAACACGTTAGCTCAGTCGTTAGCGTGTCTGTCAATTGAGCCATGGCCCATGAATTCCGGGTTAGATTCCCAGCACGGCCGAAAAATGTACCGTTGGTGAAAATGTGAGCTACCCCTTTCATAGTGATGAATTAACACCCATGGCGGTAGGGGGGGAAAGCTGAGTGTTGTGTCTGTTCTAGATTTAAGTTGTGTGCCGGTTAGGTTGCACCAGGCTAGTATTTTAGTTCAAGTTGTTGTGACATCACCTCCAGACGACGCTGGCATAGGGTTGCGCAGCGCAGCTTGGAGGGTCGGCAGTTCAAGCTCAGTCACTTGAAGTAAGAGTTCGCTCGCTGTAAGTAGAAGACTGGGGAGCGGACGTGTTGAATCCAGAGAGGGGATCGTAAGCCTCGTGGACGAGGCCTGTTGGTGACCATGCGGAGTGGATAATGAAAGTTTGATTTGTACAACACAACAATAATAAAGTTCAAGAAAGCACGATAGCATTGAGTGTTGTCTTTCTTGTATGATCCCTGCATTTGACTAAGTGGAAATGGGTGATTGTCTACAAACTGGGGCTTTTAATGTCCCTACACTCTTCTTATATATAAAATTCTCGTGTCACAATGTTCGTTCCCGTACTCCTCCGAAACGGCTTGACCGATTCTCATGAAATTTTGTGAGCATATTGAGTAGGTCTGAGAATCGGCCAACATCTATTTTTCATACCTCTTAGTGATAAGGGTTGTCCACCCTTAACATTTTTCTATAATTTTTAGACATTTTTTTAATATCTTTATTTTTTTTATTATGTCGCATTAAAAAATACATACAACCCTAAATTTTTACCCTTTTATCACCAACCCCTATTTTTTAATAGCCATTTTAGTAATTTAATCATTTTTCATCCCCGGTCGATAACTGATCAATCGTCATGTGCCAATTCAATTCAAACGTATTCAGTTTCCGATTAGATTGGCATTTGCAATGATTATCAACAAATCCCAAGGTCAAACAATGTCTATTTGTGGCTTAGATTTGAGAACACCATGTTTTTCACACGGACAATTATACGTGGCATGCTCTCGAGTGGGTAAACCATCCAGTTTGTTTGTGTTAGCTAAAGATGGACTAACAAAAAATATTGTTCACGCTATGGCATTAAGAGATTGATATTGTTTGTTAGTGTTACTGTCGTAATTGATTAATTAATGATATATAATTTTAAGGAATAAATTATAATAACTTAAAAATAATGTTTGCCTTTTGTTATTTTTATATTCCCTCATCGTTCACAGCGCTCCATGCCTATTTCACGCATATACCACATTCTTACACACTTACAATAAGTAAGCTATTTTTTGTCTACACTAGAAATTACTTAAAAATTATTTATATGGCAAAACAACGTTTGCCGGGTCAGCTAGTATTATATATAATTCCTCTGTAGATGTTTTATACTTGAAAGTTTATCAAGTTGTTGTAATGTTGATTTAATTCTAACATTAATTTCTTTCTATTAGTTCTACATCTAATTTTTTTTAAAATGTATATGTAAAACATCATTCCCCTATATTGTCCTAACTACAAATTCAGTAACAAATCAATTAAATACTTTAGACAATATAATAGCACTTTTACATATATGTATCTTAAATCATTAGTGTTTATTAAAAAAACTTTTAAACTTCTTAATTTGAGCTTTATCTCTTGTCTCCAGTTTTAATCTGTGATTTCTATGGTAGATCATTAGTTAATTTCCCAGTTAAGATATAAAGGTAGCTGCATTATTGTTGAAATAAATAATTAAAAGAAGTTGTGCAGTTGACATTTCTATTCTAACACTTGTCTTTGTATGTGCATATTCTTTTGAGTGTTCATTGTTGCACTGTCACTATTGAAAGCATCATTCCCCTGGTGTGTTTAAAATTACTTATTTATTGTAATATAAAGTTTATATGTTATCAACAATAGAAACAATAATAATATATTTCCATAGACATATTTTTAAGTATTTTAGAATAAACCACATGGATAATTCAATCTCATAACCTCATAATCATCATTCCTTTGTACTTTCTTTGGACAGGGGAATGACAGGTAGGCCAGGGGAATGATTACTTGAACTTTCATGTATTATAAACAATATTTTTCAAATTATCATGTTTCTATTAATGTTTACCTATTTTATTAAATCTAGATAAATAATAAATAACTAGCCTATAATGCTTATATTATTTAATGATTAAATGATATACTATTCAAAATTTGAGAAGATTAGTTATTCTACTGATACATTCAGGAAAGTAATTATTAAGAAACTAGGCCTATAAATTTAGTAATTTGACTCAAAAGAATTAGCTAAAATATCTGTATTTAGTCATTAATGATGATTCTTTATTTTTTCAAACAAGTAGGCCTAATAAGCAGTTTGTTTTCAAATTTTTGTCAGCTTGTCATTTTAATATTCTAGCCTACTAAAGATTAATTAATTTATAATTTTTTAGGTACTTTTAAAACATCACGAAGAAGAGTATGAAAAATATAGTTAGTGAGGAAGAGAATTTAAATAAGAAAAGAAAAGCAAAATAGGAGCGTTATAAAAAAATTAAAGATGATCCAGTGAAGATAGAAGAGCAAAGATGAAAGGAACGGCTGAAATATTTGAAGAAGAAAGAGAAGAAAATAGTAAATCCTATCAAAGATCAAACCCCATGTGAACAAAGGAAGAAACGGAAACAATGGAGGATTAATTCTAAAAATTACAGAACTAACCCCAAAGAAAAAGAGAATCAAAAGACTAACCTGCAAGATACAGATCAACCAGACTCTGTTTCTAAAATAGGTGCTTCAACAACAAAAAGAACAAAATCTGGGAAGAAAAGAGCTATGAGATTTAGGAAAAGGCGCAATAGAGAGTTTAAGAAAGAGGACGAGTTGATAAACAAACTAATAGGGGATGTTCAAAAGTACAGGAAAAGATGTGAACGTTTACAGAAAAATAAAAGCCACTGCCCACCTACTCCCAGCACCCGTGCTAAACAAATGCTAAGAAAAGAGGTAAGACCAATTCCTCAAGTTGTTAAGACACTTTTGTTTGCTGAAGCTATCAAAGATCAACTTAATGAAAACTACAAGAAGGTAGATTCAAACAAAGAAAAGCAATTATTTAAAAATATTATTGCAGGAAAATTAATTAAGAAATATTGTCTTTACAATCAGTGTTCAGAAAACTTTTTAGAATTTGACAGCAACAGTCGAATTTGAATGCCAGGCCTCCACCGTGGTTCGGATTCCACGTTAAACTGTAGGTCCTCCATTTCATCTCACAATCACCCTACCATATACATATTAGCGTGAGTGTGTATAACCCGAACGGGTAGTAAGACGCGGTGCTAATAATAATAATAATAATACTAATAACAGTCGAATTTGTCCTGGAAAAAAAACTTCATCACAAAAAAAAAGTGACTAAACAAAAACGGTATCTGAATGACACATCGAGAAACCTTCATAAGAAGCTTTTGAGGTACTATCCAGATAAATTGGTTACATGAATTTTTCTGCAGACACCGTCCATTTAGGGTGAAATCAATGAGAGTGAGTGATCGAGATACTTGCAAGTGTATCACACATGTAAACATGGAACTATTGATCAAGGGATTGTTCAAGGTAGGTGTTTTAGGGGAAAATACAACTGCTGGTATTGTGGGATAATTCTGTTGTGTTGACAAATCTGAAAAATGTCTTTTACGTGAATGTGACATTTGCATGGGTCGTAAATCTTCATCTAGTGACTTTATTGTCAATTCAGCTGGACAATATTTCAAATAGATGCCAAAGAAAGAAAATTTCTTCGACACAAATATCCTAAAAGAAAAAACTGTTGTAAAAATGATTGAAGGTTTGGTTGAAACCACAATCTATGATATGGTGCAAGAATTTGAGAAGCATATATGTTTCTTAAAACATGAAGGGAGAGCACTACATCAATATAATAAGATAGTAACATTAAAAACAAAACTTTCAGCAAATGAAGCTCTAGTTCATATGGACTTGAGTGAAAACTACTCTTTAAAATATGCTGAGGAAACTCAAAGCTTCCACTTTGGTGGATCACAACAACAGATATCACTGCATACTGTTGTTATTTACTCGAGAGAAGCTAATGGAGAGTTGACGACTAAATGCTTTAGTATGCTATCAGAATCACTCCAACACAATATACCAGATATCTGGGCTCACCTCCAACCAGTTTTGAACTACATTGAAAATAATTATGAGGTTGACACACTTCACTTTTTAAGTGATAGTCTAGCCACACAATATCACAACAAGACCATGTTTTATGTTTTGGCAACAAAGCTTGATAAATTCTACCCCAAATTAAAGACATTTACTTGGAATTATTTGGAAGCTGGCCATGGGAAAGATGCTCCCGATGGTGTTAGGGCAGTATGTAAAAGGACAACAGACAGACTTGTGGCAGAAGGTAATGATGTAGCCACATTTGAAACTTTAATAACAACTTTAGCTGAAAATGTTCTTGGAATAGATATTATTGCAATAGCCAACGACCAAATTGAAAATGTATCATTACAGTCAGAGCAAAAATGCTTTAAATGTTTTTATGGTACCATGTAAGTACATCAAGTAGTTGGGGATGCAAAATCTTGTATTCTGAGCTTACGAAAACTTAGTTGTTTTAAGTGTCAAAGGTGCACACATTAAGAAATTATCACATTAAGATATGAATCTAAAATATCATGTTTTGCGGAAGATGAACTTTATGTCAGTCATCAGCCAAAACACTGCAAAGAGTTGCGTTATGAAGATGTTTGCTCGAGTAGTGAAGATGATGAAGGCAATGAAAACAATGTTTCAGTAAATAGGCTCCCTTTAAGTGTAGAAAATTTAAAAACTGTAACATTTGTACTCATTCAATTAATTGGAAACAAATTTTCTAAACAACATCGTAAATATATGTACGTTGCAGTTTGCCAGAACCAAGTAGAGGAAGATGGTGACATCAAATTAATGTACTTTAGAGTTAGCGACCAAAAAGGAATTCAGCTCTTCAAACGCGATGAAGATGGTGTTTCATACATTTCATTTGAACAAATAGTTTCAATTCTTCCAGAACCATCCCTTGAGTTATGAGGGAACAGAGTGTTTTATAAATTTCCAAATGCAGTTGACATATTTGAACAACATTAGAGCTAAATGTTTTTATGAAACATATTTTAAGCTAAAATTGAAGGTTATCAACATTAGATGAAAATATATTATACTTAAAGACATTCCCCTGCTTATGGCATCATTCCCCTGTTAACCTATATTTTAATAATTGCAAATAAATACTAAATAATAAAAACTAAAAGTGTTCCTTTAAATGTCATCATTGTAGTAATGTTTAGAACTTAATTATAAAAATGCCATTTATTTTTTCACATTTGACTTTTTCCATTTTTCACCCTCAAAACACCCAGTTTGTAGACAATAACCCAAATATGTCGCCGAGCAGTGGTGATTCGCGAGGATCAGATGAGCTGTACCCAGGAGTTGGCGGTCCAAGGGGTTGGGCACAGTTGATTTTTAAGTTAATAATAATAATAATAATAATAATAATAATAATAATAATATTTAGCACCGCGTCTTACTACCCGTTCGGGTTATACGCTTTAAGTACTAATTACTCTAATGGATTAGGAATTGGGAAGGTTGAATTAGAGGAAGTGAACCCACATTTGCGTGGAGGGAGAGTGGGGAACCATTTAGGAAAAACCACCCCCAGTTCACCCGACCAAGATTCAAACCTTGATCTCCCCGTCCTCAGCAGTCAAGCAGCTCAACAAGACTAACGCGTTAGCCAACTATGCCACCGAGGCGGGTGATTTTTAAGTTGTGTGCTGATATAATTAGTCGGTTCGGAAAGTGCATGTTAACTATCTCAAATAAATGAAAATGAAAATGATATGGCGAGTAATAGATAAGGGTCGTGCCAGTCATCCATAAACCACTTAATGCTTTTTTATAACTTGTTTTGATGTTCTGCTTCTCCATGTAACACCATGTAGACATTCGAAATTTCGAATCCAAATCCGAATCTTAGTAAGATTCGAATTTGATTTGAAATTATTGTAAGAATCAGGTTTGTTTCAAAATTTTGAATATAAATAAATCTTAGATTCGGATTCAATATATTTAGCTCGAAATTCGAATCTATTCATACATACTTAACAAAATGAATATAATCAGACCGGAAACCTGTCACGTGATAGAGTAAAGAGAGAAATTAACTTGAGTCCAGGTAATAAAGGAATCACGTGGGAAACAATATTGTTTGTGACAATAAATATCTTGTAGTATATAAAATGTTTATCAACTTTTTTTTTTAATATTTAATTATTAGATTTGATTCAAAACTTAGCACACTAAAATATTTAACACAAATTCGATTTGAAACAATATCATAGTAAGTCTAAAACAAATTAATCGATTCAGATCTGAACCTATGTTTAAAATAAAATATTGTACCTATATAACTTTTTTTAAGCATGGGATTCGATTAATTCAAATAAATGTATCCTGAGATTAAATTCGGGTTCAATTCGAGAAAGTGAGCCAAGATTCGGATTCGATTCGAAATTGAAAATGATGGATTTGCACAGGTTTAAGAGTGAATATCATTATTTTATAGGGTAGCTTTAGTGACATTAAAATTTTAATAATACTGAGAATCAGAAATTTATACATATTTTTACTAATGTTGAAAATTTTAACAATAATAGAGTGATATTATTTTTTAAACATTAGAGTTTAAATATATAATTTGAAGAATAAATTGAAAAAAGACACTTGGACTCGTGAATCAAACTCGGAACCTTTGGCTTTGTGCACCAATTGAGCTATCCAGGGATCGTCCCATGATCAGGGTCATTATTCACTTATATTTTAAGGCAGAGTCTGTGATGGACTTGTGGATATAATTGGAGACTCGGCTTTGGCTTTATGCTGCCTTAAAATATAAGTGAAGAATGACCTGAGCACGTGACAATCCCCGGATGGCTCAGTGGTACAGCATTGGCCCCCCACTAAGCCGAAGGCCTCAGGTTTGATTCTCGTGTACAGGTGTCATTTTTAAATCTATTCGATTATAATCGAGATACGGCTCATATCTGTAGTTATAAGCACCGCTTTTCATATATACTTTAGGGTGTTGGAGTCCTGTAACTTCTTACAGAAATTGAACTATTGGCTCCAAATAATATATTCTGGCTGTGATATATTTTTTTAAATATAATAATTTGTAATATTTTTTAAGTTTGATCAAATTGGAGTTTTAATTAAAGGAATTAAATTAGTAGGTATCTCAAAAACTATTAATTTTAAGTAGAGGCTATTTTTTAACTGTCATAATGACTTGCTATAGATGATCTTGTAAAGATGACCTTATTACTTTATAAAATATTTAATATTTATTATTACATTTTTATATAACCCTTTGTAATGATTTATTTTATTTTTATCTTAATATTTAATTTAAAAAAAAAATGTATTTCAAACATATGGTGAATCAGTTCAGAGCTGTTAGGTACTGGATTTTTGCCTGAGGGTGGTTTTCCCCTAAATGATTTTACACTCTCCCTCCACGCAAATGCTGGTTCACTTCCTTTAAATTCAACCTTCCCCAAATCCTAACCCATTAGTGTAATTAGTATTTAAGCGTACAATCCAAACGGGCAGTAAAACGCGGTGCTAAATGAATAAAAAGATATCAACATGTTAAGAAAATTACTCTATGTCTGTAGTGGAGCAATATTTTTTTATTTTGGCAACAAAAAAAAAAGTTTTGCCATAAAAACTTCAAAAACAATGGTCTTTTCTCGCGTCCCCTTCCATCCCATCTTGTCACAGACGACGAAGACAGTTCTTGGGATCGAAGAAGGTGATGGGCGCGGAAGGGGGGGGGGGGGAAAATGGCAATTTCCCGGGGGAAGGGGAGGGGCGGCTTTTAA
>CABFOV010000336.1:0-30854 GCA_902141375.1 Timema poppense
ATGTATGTATGTATGTATGTATGCATGTATGTATGTGTGTATGTATGTATGTATGTATGTATGTATGTATGTATGTATGTATATGAAGCAATTTAAAGTCACAAAAGACTCTCGGGTTTAGTACGGGTGTTTTAGGAATGATATAAATATATAAATAAAAACAATATACTATAGTGTTTTGAAGGAATTTGATATAAATTATAGGAAACACTTTAAAGAAACAAAAAATTATTTGGGCTTGTAGGGGAATTTTACAGGTTCTTGAAAGCTCCATTACGAGACCCTTGAGAGCCACGCAACCCCTTCTTTCTGCCCCTTCCCACCGTAAGACTTTTCTCTCAACCCCTACTCCTATCTCCTAACCCTTACACCCACAAGACCCAGAGTCCAAGAGGTAATCTCCCTACGAATGGTGATGCACTACTCCCTCTATTCATCTTCGCGTGAAGTAGCCGGTCCTCCAAAGTCATGACTAATGGTGATAAATTACCTTCTATTCTACCTAACTCCCCCAGTCCTCACTAACTGGTTAACAAATTCTGATGCATACAAACCAATACAAATCTAATAGCTTATATACTATTTTAACTTCAGATTGTACATATAATTGAGCAAATAATGATTTTAAATTTAGCATATATAATTTAAATGTTGATTCCTTTGTAATACTTCGCATAATTTCCCATAGATGCTTGTGAAAACAAAGGATTCTAAATATATCCACAGAAAAAAAAACTTTAGCTAATAAATTACAACAAATTAATATTCTCCATAATAATTAAGTAGGATTCAAAACTTATTTTAACATTACGGTACGCTAATCAAGATTTTACAAGAATTGCACAATAGGTCTTCCCTTTTCACTAAGATGACGATTAATTCTTCAAAAGGTTTACATTAATTATGTTTCATGTTTCCATATTTCCTATTTAATCGTAATTATATTTTCATCCTATAGAAACTTCAGCCCCCGCAGTATTTCACATGAATCCAACACGACCGTTCGAGTTCTTTACGATTCCAATAAAATAATCCAGTGACATCCTTTCCCTTCCGTCATCCTTCACTTTGAAGGACCGAAATCCAGTCTTAATCTGGTCCCCAATCCTCAAGTCCTTCCATTAGAAATACTAATCCCCAATAATACCCCTCTACCCCAACTACCGACTCTTGCCTCAGGCACACTCAATAGCTAGATCCTCCACTGACCAGTCCAGAATACAATCCAGTGACGTGAACTAAATTAAAAGGACATAGAAATAATTTAGCAGAATGTTTCCTCCTCTATGTAGATCTATGTATGTACAGGCTATACAGACAACAAGTGAAAGAAAGGAAGACAGCTGAAAGCACACGTTTGAGGGAGGTCGGCTGCTCTTTTTATCTTTTAATGCAAACTTTTTCGTCGGATGCGGGGAGTGTGAGGGTCTAAGGGGCTTTAGACAAGAGACTGGAATGTGAAATAACGTCATTTTCAAAAAGAGTTAATTGATTCACCGAACCTTGAATTTTTAATTTCTAATTTAAAAAAATATATGAAAGAAAGGAAAGCTACGTTTTATCGGTAGGCCTAAGTCCAAAGTTACATGTTCCATTATCACTTTTGAAAAAAAGTATGCTTTATCTTTTGTATGCAGACGTTTTGCTTTCGTTCTAGCTGCCTTGAAAGCCAAACGAAGACCGATATTTTAATTAATTTTTAAATTTTTAGTTTTATTCTTGATATTTTTTCTATTAAAATGTATGAATCAATGATGTAAAAACATAAATATGTTTCGTGAGCAGTTATTAAATGTAAGCTTATAAATAATGGTTCTTGAAAATGATTTATGTATAAATTAAGGCTATACACATTGTTCATGTAATTTTTTACAGAGAGATGTATGTATTAAATTAAAAGGCAGATCAAATATGATGTACAATTATTCTTTCTTTATCTATTCTCATAAATAAATAACTACGTATACAATTATTAGATTGGAAAACTACTTTCAGAATGAGGGTAGATTGTTTTTATGATTGATACTCAATACTCAATATTCAATCGGTTTGATGCAATTTTAAAATTAATTGAAGAGAATAGGCCAAAACAAATTAAGATGAGCCCATTTATAGATTTATTATTTGATACTATTATTTTAAAATTCAAATTGGTTTGAAAATATTATTTTATAATAAATATAATTCTAAAGAGGAAACATCAATTAAACTTTAATTTATGCTATTAATAACGTTTAGAGATAAACTTTTTTAATTTAATATATAATTGAAAACTATTTAACTACTTTAGTTTTAGTCAAATAGCTGTACTCACACTTTATAATTTTAATTAAGTAACGAACGAATTACTACTATTATTGTCTTTTTCTGTAAAATAAAATATAATGTATTAAGACTTTAATTGTAGTTGTTAGTATGTAAATAACTTCTAAACAAATTTGTATTAAACTTTTATATCATAAATTCAAAATTGATATAGACTTAAATATAGACTTTATTATTTGTTTGTGCACCAGCAAAAGGTAAAGGAATGAATAAGGAGGGTTTATTTGAGGGGTCAATATATTGATTCTGTAATGACGCTGCAAAACATCTCCACTTTAATTTGTAACGGGTGACCTGGCGGTCAAGGGGTAAGGTGTCAGACTTCTGTTCTGGCGGCCAGGGTTCAATCCTCGGTCCCGACACAGATTTATCTGATTACCTAACCCCTCCTTCAACTCTGACAAGACATCTTGTGAATGTGGGGAATGCCAGGCCTCCACCATGGTTCGGATTCCACGTTAAACTCTAGGTCCTTCATTTCATCTCACAATCACCCTACCATTACACATTAGCATAAGTGCGTATAACCCGAACAGGTAGTAAGACGTGGTGCTAATAATAATAATAATAATAATAATAATAATAATAATAATAATAATTTAATTTGTAGGATCTCAAATAAAGCCCTTAGGATTAAACCTAGTTGAGCTAGGCACTTTCCCACCCCTGATTCTTATAAGTAGTTTACATATGGGGCCCACCTAATATGGAACGGTTTTTTTCCCTTTGTACTATGCTAACGAAAACTCTATAAGACTTGACATTTGACTAAATATTTAATTTTCCTAGCATCACTACTGTTTGGTTATTTTACCTCCCAAGTCCAACACCCGCGTAAGGACAAAAAGGATATATTGCCTTGTCATCTAATCACCCTCCCGCAGACATAATCATTATCATCATCATCTTCTTGTGACACCAATGGAGTGATATTTTCCTTTCAACGTATTAGGAAAATTCCATTATACGTCCTCATTTTCAGCGGATGATATTTCACTCAGATTATTTTCCCTTTTTATGTGAAAAAGGAACGCTACAAAACTAATGCTTTTTATTTCTTAGTCCTCATTTTCCAACGTTATATTGCCATTTGGTGATAAGGTTGCTACCACATTTGAATAATACGGGAAAGTGTCACGGCATATATTATACAAAGAAATAAAGGAAGTTTTTGAAGCTAACTATTACAAACTTTATTACAAGGAAAATAATATATATATATATAAAGATATTTTTTTATAAAAAGGAGGGTAAAATGGAAATAGAATAATAAAATCATCTACTATCATCTTTTAAGCAAATATATTTCATAGAGTATCATATTTTTCATTGATAAATAGCTATTCTTATCTATTGTAACTGTCACATAATTATTGCTGATGACTTAACTCTTTTACTCGTTTTGTAATGTAAATATCGCTTAACTAGACAGTCCACTGCCAGGAACAACAACAACATTCACTATCAAAGCAATATAATTAACTCTAAACTACGTGAGCAATGTGTTTAATTAATCAATTCCGAGTAAGCTTGGTACCGCATTGTTAAAACCATAATTTTTTTCACCCAAAAAGATGCAATAGTTACTGTTGATTGATCAGTAACTTGACCGTTTAGGGGTAATAGACCACCTTGTGATTAAATATGGGATTATCATGTCTAGCTAGAGAGTCTCGGGAGCTTGGATCTCAGTAGTGCAGAAGTTCGATGTCGTTACGCTTTAGGACCTGTAGCGGAGGCCATATTTCGTGTAACTGACTTAGAGAATTACGACCAGTTGTGTAGTTAACATATAGAAACCCTGTTGGAAAGCTCACATACATCAATGGAGACGAAAGGACCTCCCGAGTAACGACCCTGATGATATGTACTCTTAACACAATTTTGCTGACACAATAGTTTCACTTCTAACCTATTTATTATTGTAGATGAAACTAACATCAAATTAGTCTCTACTTTTGTCATATACTCGATATAGTAAAACTTCGATAAAACCCTTAAAATTCAGCATCGATTCAATATTCGCAATCAATCCTTAACCTTCCCTCCGCAACCATCCCTGATAAGACGTGCCTTAAAGGGGGTGGGCAGCAACAGTATGAAAATAATTATTGACATAGCCTATATGAAAATATAATATGTACCATAAATATGTTCAACATTAAATATAATTTATATAATAGCACATATTTAAGTTTGTCGCATACAAGTTTTTTATATTTGTTACGTTCTGAAAATAATTTTAACGTGTCGCTTATATCTTCCAATGAATTATGATTAAAAATATCCACAATTTAAATGTTAATATGGCTATCTGTATAAAATTTCAGTTAAAGAATATAATAAAATTAAAATACTCTGAGGAAAACTAAAATATGAATTTTAAGGCTAATCACAATTCTAACGTTAAAAAATTAACTTAAAAGTTGTTTGTCGTGTGCTAATTACAAAAATTATATAAGTTATTATTAATCTTTGAACTTTAGTTTCTAAAGTAATTTCAAAATTATTTAAAATATTGAATTTAACAATATATTACACATTAAAGAGAATAAATCATATATCTGTTAAATTATTTTTTTAACTTACATTGGTTTCAGAATTGATAAAAATAGAATCAACAAAAAAGAGTGACGCAAACTAAGAAGTTCAGTTGGGAAATGAGTTAAAAGATAATATTGAGTTAACTTGTCAGAAAGAGTGTATATTTTAGAATGATTGTGATAAAACAATTTGTATAAAATTACATTATAATACTAGACACTTTAACATACATATTAAAAATGTGAGTCACAGTAACATTTACACAATCAGACTAAAAAACATCATGATATATGTATTAAGACATAAGTCAACCAGTCATTAAGAGTATATAGTATTGATCGAAAACACTGAAGTTGGTTAAATTAATTAAAAAATAGTAAAAAAGGTTTGAGAATGATGCATATTATGTTAATGAAACATGTAAGTTAATTAATCTTGTCTTTCAGGAAATTTTTGAGTTCACAAATTTAATACTACGAAATTTACGAGACAGAAGTCCAAAGGTTTAAGAATATTAGAGGAACAATATAATAAGGTGTAAAAAAGATGTATATATGTTTATAAATTAGAATTAATACAAGTATGATATAAATATATAAAGAATTAGTAAATAAAGTTGAATTCTATTCTTATCTGAAAAAGTTTAATTCCCTTGTTCCTTTTAAATCTGGTGTGAGAATGTCACGACATGTTTCGGCGCTGCGATGGCACCATCCTCAGGTCTATATGAGAAAAAAGATTCAACCTAAGTTGTGGCAAAACACTCAATGTTAGCCAATATAAGGAAAAAATGAAGGTTAAGGAAAAAATGAAGGTAAATGAATATATAACATGAAAACTTGAAATTTATAACTATAAAAATGATATAGCATATTTACCATTATTTATTTGAAATTTTAAATTCACAATGTAGAGCAAAATATGTTAACGAATATAATATTTTAATGGTTTTACTCTAGTATATAAAATAGCGTCCGCTTATTTTAGAAACTGACCCTCATTCACCCTCTCGTCTCCTTCACCAATGTGAGCTTACTTAATCCTTGTATTCATCTGATAATGGTCATCCTCTTCCCCCCTTCCCTCCTTTCTCATACAACCATAACCTCTTCCCTCAACACAGGGACCCTATGAGCAGGTTCCTTAGATATAACCTAGCTAGAGGCCTTGCGTCACCCACTAAACCCTATTAGGCTATTAGTCTTAACCTTATTTACCAGTAGACAGACAAAACTTGCAAGAGTATACTATCTACGAAAAGAGGACGAATAGAAGGGAACCAACGATCCGATTATAATCCATATTAAGCTTAAATATATCTAAGTGTTAGGCCTGAGAGATTATTAATTATAAACCGGTTTTACCTACTCAATAACCCCCAGAATTTCTCCTAAAACCCTCAAATTGGTCTATAATCCATAACACAAAACCTGCAAATAGGTGTTAAAGTTTAGGGAAACAGATTTTATCCTCTCACCCAATACCTATGGACCTTTAATAAGCAGTAGGCAACGTTACATAACAAAAAAGGCTCAATAAGGGACTGACTTTATTAATTTTGGAATTATTGATGTGATTGTTTGTAAGCCTGTAATAGAAATGTAATAGACTTTTAAAACACATTACTATTGTAGTAGGAGATAATATAATGCTTCTTTGAAACCAGGTATCGATGTAAATAGTTATATTTGAAATATTAACGGCTTTCAACTTAAGATCTACACCTAATTACATTTATTCAGAAAATTGATACTAGTGGAATAATTATCTTGCCCTTACATTTGCAATATATAATTGTATGTACATACATATATAGAGTGTATGTATATAGTATGTATAAAGTATGTAAGTATATATGAATCTTTTTTAAATATTGTAATCTTACTACAGTTTGTTTTCTTAATAAAAAATGAAATAGCTTTAATTAAATCGTCTAAACATTACTACAATTAGAAAGAGAGACTATACTGCTGATGAAAGGGAGATCTGTTTTCAACTCGAGGTCTGGCGTACAGAGGGTGATTTTTCAAAATTGTTTTCCACTCTCCTTAGACGCCAATGTGGGTACACTTTCTCTAAATCCAACCAACCCTCATTCCTAGCACATTATATTGTAAACAGCATATATGCGTATAGTTTAATCAGGTGCTACGAAAGTAACTTTTTGTGGAGATTTCATCTAACACTATTTAAAAAGGCTTAGGTTTGGTGTAGATGACAGTCTACATTTTAAAACATTTATTGTTTCACAAACCAAGCAAGCCCTAGAAAAACTGAATCTATTATACCCAACACCAAGGTAATTTCATATTTAGAGATATGTCTTAACAATAGAAACACGGGCTCTTTGATGAACTAATTTTTAATATAATTTGAGATTTCTATCATTGATTGGATGAAATAGAATTATATTATTTTGGTAAGATTTTTATCAGTACATTTTCGGTAATGTACAGTACAAAAAATAAATAGTGTTAAGCAACAAAGATCCATTCACCAATAAGATGAAATTGAATATATGGCTTTAAGTAAATGCTACACTTTAAATTTTTATTTAATAATGTAATAAGATTAATGGCTTAAACTTATTTTACAGAGTGGTGTTTTTAAAAATATACGATATTTACAGTTTGCTATATATTTAATACAATAAAATTTGGAACTTGGTTAAGTATTGCCGATTAAAAAAACTAAACCATAAAGCACAGCATTAGATAAATGGCATTTGTTTGATCGGTCAAAATTGTGAAATTAATATTATATTAACAAAAATAATTTCAAATGCATTTTTTGAAAACGTTTTGTCCCTATTATTATTGTTTTTACACTTAAATATTATTCAGTGGAAGGTAGGTCCTAAAGTTAACCATCATAGGCATCAACATTATCTTTTTTTTTTTTTGCACCACGTATATTCCCTATGACTATGAACCAATTACTAAAACATATTAGAGATGAGGAAGGTTGAATTTATAGGAAGTGCACCCGTCTTTGCGTGGAGTTGGAGTGGAAAAGAATTTAGGTAAAGCCACCCTAAATGCAACTGGCTGGGATCTAAACCCAATCTCCCAGTCATCAGCAGCAAGTTTATTGCGAGAGTAGCGCTCTAGAACATGCGGCCACAGAAGCAGGGCCTCAATTAAAAATTTATTATATAAAATGGTGTTGCATCCTCAGTAATAAGATGAAGTATATATTTAATATTTTCTAGCTTAGGACATGATTTTGCTTTGCCATCGGGCCAAGGTAAAGAAGATTCTCCATCGCAAATGCTGTAGTTGTTGAACGACCAAGTAATATTTTATCAATGACCATTTCAGAGTATCTTACATCGGCTCAATTATTAATTTGCACATATAAAATGAAAGGCTTATATTTACTTTAATTGATTTATTTTATTTGGAACCAGACTATGTTCTTGCTAGTAGTGTCAATTTTGTTGTTTACTCCCAAATTTCAGTGAAACTGTTCTATAAAAGATATTGTTATTTTTGTAGCTTTCATTTCAAATTTTCGTTGACGGTTCCTTAAGTGATACATACAGTCATCTTCCTAAAAAAAATAGCACACAGCTTATATCATAAAACTGACTACTTAGCTAGTTTATAAATATCTATCAAACAAACAAATAATAAAATTTAAGGTAAAAAAGACGGGAAATTATCTAGCTTGGTTGTTTGTTGCTTGTCATTAAATGACTGAGCTTTATTTGATATACTGAATTCTGGAGGTTGGTTGTTTAATGCCAAATGAAGACAATAAATTTACAGAATCTAAATATGTTTGTACATCTGTAGATGGCAGCACAATGGATGAAATTCTCGCATATTTATTTACTGCATAGAAAATACCCTTGTATGTTAAAAAATAAATGGTACGGAACTCCGCACAGATTTTATCGTTCTATATTTTAAAAATGGAGATATTTACACAAAACTCATAATAAATGTAAAATAAAATAACACAATAGAAAACCCAAGCATATATATAACTTAAGTTAAACATTTTTTGAGTCTCGGGTTTAAATTTTATAATATTAATTTTAAAGAATTAATGTCCTCGTTTGTATGTTTTTACCAATAGAAAAGATCGTTACTGGGTCCAAAATGGTCAACACTTCGTAATAAGTTTCGATTTCCAGTTTAAATATTAACATTTTATTACGTGTTGCACATAGTAGGGTCAACGCATTGCTATTAAATTCCTCATTTATAAATTCTGACTGATAAAAATTTATTTATTGAATTGAGTCTAAAATGAAGGAGATAGATAATTGTTGTACAAAAATATATTCTAAGAGGATATAGGAAAAATAACACAAAATCTTTGAGAGACTTACTAGTATTTGATTACTCTATGGCAATATATAAGTATTAGATTAAAACTCAAGTAGTATCTATCCACAGCTAAAGCTCACAAAATTGTATTTATATATTGCCAATATCTTAAAAACTATTGGTTTAATACGAATATTTTTCAAGTAAGAGTTTTCTATTTTTAATATTACTACAATTTTGAAACTATAAGTTATTTAGTATCTCAAATAGTTGCGGAGATATGGAAAATTCTGCTTCTGTAAATTACCCTAAAATAAATTTTTATGGAGAAATGAAAATAACCATTTTATTAATAATCTGAATCAATTCCTAGATAGGAATTTTAATAAAATTGTTAGAGTCGATTTTGAGAAAATCGATTTTTCTCTTTTTGTTTTTTATTAAACTACACTTAATTCTAGGTCTGAAAAGGTAGACAGCCAGACGTGATTACAAAAATAACTTTTTAGGTTTTGGGGGGTAATGAATCGTAGACATCCATCAACATTTGTGTTAATTATTTTTTTACGCTCGCAATACTCTACATTTTGTTTTCGAAATGTGTGTATATATACACGTATAGCTTGAAAGTTATTGGTCTTATAAAAATATGTTTCAAATAAAAGATTTGTATTTGTTAAATAGCCCTAAATATTTGTAATGATAATAACTTCCTATCTCAAATAGTTTCGTAGATATGATTAATAAAAATGAGAATTTACGTATCAGACCAAAACAATTAAAGTCATTTTGCCGAAATATTTAAAGTATCAATTTTCTTTGAAATATTAATTAATGTTTTAAAATGAAATTTAATCAAAATCGTTAAAGCCGATTTTAAGTAAATCGAGTTTTTATCATTTTTCCCTTCAGTAAACTATACTTAAATTTAGATTTAGATATCAAATTTCCAAAAATTCCTTGGGGCTACTCTATGAAAACCCTAGATACCAAGTTTCAGTCCAATCGGTAAAATTGTTTAGGCTCTAGTATGAGGTACAGACAGGAAGGCAGACCGACAGACAGAAAGACGGAAATTCATAAACCACTTTTTAGGATTCAGGGAGTTATAAAACGTCAAGATTCACCAAAATTTCAAGTTCACTTTTTGTGACGATCATTATAATTTCTCTACCTCTAAGATAGCGAGAAAGTAAAAAGGCGCATGGTTGCATATTGCTAAACGCTATCAATAATACTGTACATTAAATTTTAAAAGGGAAATCATTTATTGAATGTATATTTGTTTCAATATTATTGAATTATACTGTGATAATAAATAGTCTAATTTAATCACCATTACTTTTACTGAAATTTAATCTCCTCTAGAAAATCTACACGTTTTTCGATACCACTTCATATAGGCTTGATTATGATTATATAAAACATATCTTTAAATTGATTTCTATTTCTAAATATTATGTGTTTTAAATAAAAGATTTGCTATACAAATAATAGTAACAATGGTCTTCCAGCTATACATTAATTATATATATCAAAAAGATACCGGTCATATATATTTTGCAGATACCAAAGACCAAACGACTTAAGGCCAACTGACTCTTAGTCTATCTGAGTTTAGATCAATTGAATATCGGTTAACTGACTTTAGGTCATGTGACTTTTAAGCGGTATATGTTTTTAGGCCAAGAAACTTTATGCCAACTGACATTTTTTCCAACTGATTTTTAGACCAAATTACTTTATGCCAACTGATGTTTTAGCCAAATAACTATCGGCCAAATCACTTAAGAGCAAATAATTTTGGTCAAATTTACAATGTAATAAATAAACCTTTTTTAAATTGTCTTATTTATTAATGACTAGGTTTTCATTTTATTCTTTTAATAGGTAGTAATTAAAATTAAAAATACATGATATCAGGATAAAATAACTAACCTTAATAATGTACAACAAATACAATATAATAATGACATTAATACCTAACTACCATTTGTGTTTGTTCACGATTGAAAAAGCATTTGATTTGCTCTGTAATTCTAAATTAGTCCTAGGCATACAAGATGAAGTATTTTATTTACACTAAAATTATTAAAATTAATAATTAATTTCAAATATTTACATGCTAGAATATTATTTACGTACGAGTTTAAATATTTAAAAATCGTGTTTGTGGTGCTGTAATTATTTAACTGCTACGAACATGATTTTTTAAATTCAACTTTCCGACTGATTTCCATTTAGATAATTTCAGTTCATTTTATTATTTAGTGTAAAATAATCAAACTTATTTGATTCTTTAGTAAAAATTAAGCATTGAATCTTTAAATGTTGTGATTTAAAAATAATAGAAAGACTGGCCATTGGAGGGAGTACATGATCTTAATTTGGAGTGAACAAAAAAAATGTAGATGAAGCACTATTTTATAACATTGTATATGCTGGCTTTTTCCTCCTAGTTTGTTGTATAAAAGCTCGCTTCTGATAAACCAAAATGTGGGGGTTTGTCTTTAACTCACAATGTAGAGTGTAAAAAAAACCCACAGTGACACAAATATGTGAGGAACGGGATTTTAGAGTCATGATACTGTGTGTCGGATTGTCACTTGATTATTCATCACACCTATGTCACTGTAGTATGGGAGGTTCATCAAGGATAGTTTAGTTAATCTGAAACAATTAACACTAATATTAGGTTTATTAAATAAAAAAAATGCACTGATACAAAATCGTCATTGTGACGAGCGTTGGGTCCATCCATCTTCCGGTCACCTGTGAGCTTAAATCCAAATTTATATTTTAGTTTAAGTCCGCAATCCCTTTAAAAGGTGTGTCAGATAAAACACGCACATGGCCAAAGCTTAAGACACACTTTCATGGCAATTATTAACACTTGTGACACTGCCCCCACTCGATTGATTGTCTAACCACTGTCCTAACCATTTCATATTCACTGTCTTATACACTATTGTACTCATGCATCTCAAGTCACGCCATCGTTGAACTCACATATCTTCCCTTCACTCTCTACAATAATTGTCTACAACAACTGCCTTGAACCAACTCTTTGAAACAACTGCCCAGAGCTCTGCTCTAGGATACACAAACTAAATTTTGCCAACTACAGGAGATCCCTCAATTAACGGATTTAAGCACTTACCAACGGGCTTCTATCCACTTCATAAAAACACGCGATACTTGAGACAGTGATTCCCACAGATCAAATCTTGTCTCAACTAGACTAAACGTTTATAGACCTACGTGCAGATTTAACAGGAAATTCCTCCTATTTCAAATACATGATACCGCAATTACAAGCGGATGTATTTAACATAGTTATCAAACTCTTTGAGAATAAAATTATTAAGTTGAGAGCTTCACACACTGATTGTCACCCCGAGAGAAATGTTCCACCACGTAGTTACCAAGATGTATAGAAATTTACAGAAGATGGAAGTGTTCGTGCATGACTTTGGTGAAATAATTAATGAAGTTGCTGTATTAGTTGCAGTAGCCCTTAATCAATAAGTAAGTTCTCGTATTATTTCTCGCTATTATGGAATATCTCAAAGGAGTGATTTGAAGATACTAATCAGTGATAAATTCCACCCTAACCATATTTGGTAAAATCAAGAGCTTCATGAGACTGATTTTCAAAAACAGGTGGAATATTGTCGTTGATCGCAACGGCAAATAAGGATGGATAATATTTTGTTTTATTCAGTTTTATTTTCCGATGAGTCATCTTTTACTAACACATCAGCACAATACAATATGCATATTGGGAGGATAAAAAATCCACGATGGATATGAAAAGTTAAACATCAACGGACATGAAGCGTCAATGTTTTTTGTGGAATTACTGGAGGTAAATTAATCTAGCCTTCTTTTATTGAAAGGACATTTATTGAACAAGAGTGTCAGAAGTTTATGTCGCAGGAATTACCAGTAATTCTCCAAGAAATAACTTTAGTACAAATAATACGCATGATGTATCAGCGTTATGGTTGTCCAGCGCAATAATCACATGGGGCTCGAGAAATATTGGACTGATACTACAATGATAGGTAGATAGAAAAACAGGAATTAATTCATTGACCTACACATTCCCCAGACTTGACATCTATGGATTTTTGTATGGGGATATATTAATTAATAAACCCTGTTAGAAAATATGAAAGTACGCACCGCCTAGTATTATTGTATTCACCCCACCCTGTATTAAAATGTATTGGTGTTTGTTACTCTTTCCCGCTAATAAACTCTAAGAAGATTATGCTTATATCATACGTGGACAGAGCTCAGATGTCCAGATAACACATTGGATAGTTAAAAATTAATTCCACTATTTTATTTCAAGATAATGGCTACAAAATACTTTTTTCTTGCCTTTTTGCCTCAGCTTTTGCTAATCGGATTTCCAAAGGTCCAACTTTGAAAGGTTCTTATATAATTGTAGAGTAGACACGATGGGCATCTTGAAAGAAAAATTAGGGAAATATAGCTAAGGTGTATACGTATTATAAATATATCTAAATGACAATATAAACAAAATACTGTTAGGTTTTAAATTAACACTTTTAGAAATGATTATACTTATAGGAATGCCAATTATGAAAAACTTGCTCTTTCGACGCAAAAACAGTAAGGACGTGGTAATTATAGGGATATATTTTTAACCTTAAAATAAACAATAAAGTACGCTCAAAGCTTAATATTTTTTAATTATAAACATACGGTTTTAAAAAGTTTAGTAATTAGGATATTTGGCTGTCATTTACACTTTTAGTTTCAAGATTAATTTCTAGCTCATATTCTTGCAGGCCCTTTTGCAGCTACTACAGACAAAATATAAATGTTTTGTCAATCGATCTGTTTCTTTAGACTGTTTCTTTAGCAGAGAAAGGTTAGACTGCTCACACTGCACGCAAGACAATTAATTTCATACATCTGTATTTTTAAAATGTTATAGGTTGCTTATTGCAGTTTCTGCCTGCTATTTGAATATCTTATGTTTAAAATGCAGTTATAGCCATATTCTTTATTGATTAAATCCGTTATTGGGAAGATGTTTCTCTCTGAAAGCCCATATTACTTACAACAGATTTTAAACTATTGTTTGTAACAATGAATCCACAAACATACTCAAATATTTGCTATAGATAAATAATTAATAAAATCTTTATAACGATAAATTCACACATACTCAAATATTTGCACTGATAAATAATATTCATAATCACGTCCATAATGATAGATAGTTGTGTAAGAATCTATTAAAAAGTTTATCTTCGGCCGGGCTTTGTTAAGTTAAAATCACAAAGGCCCCATATGTATAAGAACTTCGTTAATTGTTGAAATAAATTGTAAGAATGCCATGTTGAGCTATAAGAAAAAAAATATAAATACTTATTTTGATTATTTTAAAAAAACCTCCGAATCTCCCTCATCCTTGTAATACTAATTTGAAATGTGAATGTATGAGGTTGATCATAAAAATAAAGTCAATATTATTTTAGTCAAAACCAACATATTATAAGTTTATATAGCTAGTAGCATTCTGATATTTTTGTACACACTTGGCATTTGTTTCATACTCCGTAAATTCAATGATGGATAAAATAAATTACATGTAAGTTATAGTTAACACTGACTTAGTGTTTTGTGTGTGTTTTACTTGAAAGTAATTCATTAAATATTTGTATTACTTTGTAACTAAATTTTAAAGAGCAAGAAAAACAAATGTCAAATTTTCAGTAATGGTAATGTTTTTATAAATATCTTAGCAACACCTCCCATCACTTTTTCTCTCTTTATTCAGATAAAAAACTAACCTTATTTATTTTTCTAGGACACCTGATGGTTGTTACTTTATTTTTTGGTCTAAATTACATCAGACCAAATTACCTTTAAAATAAATGAACCTATGCCTACTGGCCTTAGGGCAAATAACTCCTCAATCAAAATTACTTTAGGGCAAGTGACATAGTTCAACTGGCTTTAGGTAAACTGACTTTTAGGCTCACCTACTTTTGGCCAAACTACTTAGAGGCCAACTGAGATTTAAAGAACTTAACCATATTATATGTATGTTTGTTTTATTTGAAATCTATTTCATGCCGAATGACTTTGGCCAACCGAATTTGAGCTGAATTAATTTAGGTTCAACTGAATCTATTACAAATAAATTTTAGGCAAAATTACTTTGAAAAAAGAATAATTAGGCATAATGACTTTAGACCAAATTAATTTAGACTAAATTAATTGTATGCCGAATAGAATTTGGGAAAAATGACTTTAGGACAACTGATCTCAGATTAAATGACTTTAGGCTAAATGACTTTTAAGCCAAGTTACTTTAAAACAATATGAATTTAAGCTAAATAATTTTCAATCTGAATTTTTAAAGCTGAATGACATTAGGCCCACTGCCTCGTCCCTTTTCAAAGGAATGAATACGATTGCTAAGGAAAGGTGAAAAATGGTATTCTGGCTCAGTTTTGTTATAAGGTTCCAACGTTTACTTTTGAATCACGTTTCGGCTAAGCTATTAGAGATACACTACCTAGCATAAATTGACCTTACAAAAAAAAATATTAATGTCGCGGCTAAAGCTAGACCTAACTATTATAATCGATTTGTTTATTTTGAGAGGGATTATTTCATAAATGAACAACACAAATTCTAACATTTTTCAAAACCTGAATTTCTGCCCGTCTTTACCATTCCCATTGAATAATGTAAATTTAGAAAAGTATTATTTAAAATGTTAAAGAATTTTTTTTTAACATTTTGATAATCTAAGCTAACATCAGTATGTACTATACATAATATAAAATAAAATCTTACACATTAAGTATAGCAGCAGTTATGATAAAGTATATTTTTGGGAATGTTTAAACACAAAATATAATGGATCAAGTTTTCTACGATTGTATAGGACGTTTTTTAAGTAAATGATATCGATGATGCTTTTCTGAAAATGTCACATATCTTTAAACCAAATTGAGTAAACTCTATTGATAGCTAGAGTGTGACAAGAAGGCATTTCATACACCCTTTTTTTTTAAATAAATTTCATCCAACAAAAACCTATATTCACTAACTATAAATAACATTTTACTGTAGGCATTTTCTCGAAATTTGCGAGTCTATTTTAAAGAATTTACCTATGGTTATAATAAAAACAAACTTTTGATAGAAAAATGCTCTTTAGATTTGTTTAAAATATGATAGATTCTCACCTACATCTCTACAGCAGTTTGTTAGTTTTTGATGTTAATATGTACGAGTTCACTTTTGAGCGTCCCCTTGCCACGAGTTTTAAGTTCTCGAAACAAGGGAGTTTCGTGTAGTCACGATATTTTCACTTAATACAAAGATATGCTTTGATCTTTTTTTTTTCTTCCTTTAAAAAAATATTCAACTTGATAGAAAGCGTGTCCTTAACCTTTTATTTCCCCTCCTACCCACCCCTTTTTTTCATTAATGTTAACTTCTGATCTTTCAAAATAGAAAAAAAAACATTTATTTTTCATAAAATATCCTCTTTAAAAATCGTTCTTCTGTAAACCATAGTGCATCATTATATGTGTGTACCTGTAATTTGAAATCACAGCGGCATCTTTTATGTGAGCTGTATAGCACCAAAACGAACCGTATTAATTACTTACCCTTCGCATGAGATGTATAGGCGTGGAAATTGATTTTTGTACTTTTTTAATTGCTTCCAACTTGTATTTTCTTTAAAGAAGGATTTGGAATTGAGTTAAGTAAGAGTTCCTTATGCATGTTAGAAAGCCAAAATTAACGTTTTGAAAATCAAAAGGAAATTCTTATTTGGTTTATTTTATAATTACTTTAATTCTTCAAACATTATATATAAAGTGTCCATGAGTATATATTAATACATTCATCCTAGTTGGAAACGAAACACCAATATTCGAATCAGTTTCTTTGAAAATATTTGTAATTAGATTTAAAATGTCGTGGATTTAATATTTATTGAAATTTTATTAGGTGCTGCACATCTTATGGTTATTGCATTGCTACTAATTCCCTCGTTTATAAGTTTTGACCAATAAAATTGGTAAATATTGACCATTGAATATAATAGGTTGTAAGAAAGGGAATAAATGCACTTTTTGAGAGACTTTTTCATTTCTTACTCTACGGCATGAGAGGATTATTGCGTTCAAACATCCGTAGTATCTCTTTACAACTAGAGCTCACAAAATAGAATTAAAATATTTACCAATATCGGAGATACTGTTTAATTTATAAAAAAGTTTATTTTTTTAATAGTTCTACAATTTTGAAATGATAAGTAATTTAGTATCTATAAAAGTTGCAGAGATACGGAAATATCCGCTTTTGTAAAGTACCTTAAAAGTCTTTTTAATGGGAAAATGAAAATAGCCAGTTTATTTATAATCTTAATCAACGCCAGATACGAATTTGAATCCAAATCTTTAGAAACGATTTCGATAAAGTCATTTTTTCTTTCTCTTTTCGATTTTTATTAAACTACTCTTAACTTTGGTATTAAAAAGGCACTCAGACAGATGGCATTTCAAAGACAACGTTTAGGGTTTGGTGGGTCATGAGACGTCAACATCCATCAAAATTTCAGGTTAAATATTTTTTCGGTGGCAATAACTTACCGTTTAGTGTTCGAAAAGTTAAAAAATATATATGTTTGCGTATAGCTTTAAAGCTATTGGTTTTATAAAAATATATTTCGAATAAAATATATGTATTATAAATAGATCTACATATTTTCTATAATAATTAATTTCATATCTCAAATAATTTCGGATATATGATAAAAAAAATTATAATTTATGCATTAAACCGTAAGCCTTAAATTCATTTTGCTGAAATATTGAAGGTACCCATTTCGTTTATAATATTTATAAACAAAATGGTTAATTAAAGCCGATTTTAATAAAATAAATTTTTTACTTTCCGCCCTTTAGGAAACTAACCTTAATTTTAGGGTTGGATATCCACTTTCCAAAAATATTCGGGGTAAATCTATGAAAACTCCATATACCAAGTTTTAGCCCAATCTGTAAAATAGTTAAGGTTCTAATCGGAGATAGAGACAGACAGACAAACATAAATTCAAAAACAACTTTTTTGGATTCGGGGGGCAATGAAACGTCGAGATTCATCAAAATATTGAGTACGATTTTTTTGATGATCACAATACTTTCTCTACCTGTAAGATTTTATTAATATAGCAGGGAGCTCACTTTGTGCGAGATATAAAATTGCCCATCAAATGTAGTATTGTAATGTTGATCATTTTAATACAGAGCCATGCTATCTTTACTTATGAATGGTGGATAAGAAAGGATGAATTTAATATAAGTATACCGGCATCAGCCTGAGGAGAATATGTGTAGTAGCTGTTTAGGGAAATACAGTCACGTACATCCTGCAAACATTTTTGTAACAATTTACAAGTAACATGTTCGATCCAATGGGAGAGTAATCACCCTCTGCCCTGTTGGACTCTAACACCGGCGCACTTGTGCAAAGACCTCCTCTCTTTAACGTACAATTTCACGCACTGAATGGAACTGTGATTCACCTCTCTGCTCAACAAGAAAGCCACGTCCAGGAAAAACAAGCGAAGGTGACTCCGTGCCTCAAGTTATCATTTCCGCTGCCTGGACTATTCCAGCATTTTTTACTAGTTCCAGGGTGTCTGTGATCTTTCCCCGTGCTGTCCGGTCTCCTCCCTTCCACTCCACTTTCCCCTCCCTTTCCCCTCTTCTTTCCCTACATTCCGGGGGAATGTCAGTTTGTGTGCTCGC
Source organism: Timema poppense (assembly GCA_902141375.1). Taxonomy (NCBI): domain Eukaryota; kingdom Metazoa; phylum Arthropoda; class Insecta; order Phasmatodea; family Timematidae; genus Timema; species Timema poppense. The sequence continues at coordinate 18,971 of CABFOV010000336.1, forward strand.
TATATATAGTTATTTTCGTTATTATTGGTACTCCTGAACCACGACACCATAAAAGAAAGTAAATTCAAAAAATTATAAAATCCTTAGTAGATAATCCTAGAGGAAAAAAAATTAAAACAAAAAAAACCTAGATATAACACTCCTAGTAAAATAAAAATTTACCAACCCTTGTCAATCTTTTTGGAGCACACGTTGGATATTTTCTGTTACAATGTATTTTTCAGTCGTTTAGAATTGTGATGGTAGGCCTATTAGATCACTGGAAACAATATTTAAGTACGGATTATTTTATCGGTCTGCAGAAGCATTGTAATTAAGTTGATTTTCTGCAGTAGGATTATCTGGACACAGTTGAGTTTCTGTACTTAAAAATTTTGCGTCAGTTCATTCCTCAGGCGATGGCAAAGCAGAGATACAGCAATCTGCAAAGAAAGCCTTGGAGACGTTGTGGAACGAGCTACAAATACTTTATATACATCAATATCATTTAGGAGTATATTTTGTTGTAATTGATTTTAACTGGAACTATTTGTTGTTTCAACTAATTCTGCAACACTCAAATGTGTTTCAGATATAATTTTACTAGGAAAAGTTTGACTAGATACTGAAATACAGTGGTCATCCTTTTTGCCTGATATTGAGGTTTTTTTTTCTTGTATCAGATAATGTTTGTTTGCATCTTCAACTTCTTCAATTGTATTTATTACCTAACTTGTAGCAGGCCTATTTAATTCCTTTTAACTCTCGTATATGTCAACTTAAGATGGATTAATTTTGATGTCCATTTCGGAAATATCGATGTTTTTCCATTAATAGTCCTGGATTGTTACTAAAGATCCATAATTTGTGGAAGACATTGTTGTGTCAACACTGGATATTTCTTGGGAGAAAGTAGGATTCAATTCGTCAGACCGATGCGTTACTGAGATTTTATATTTAGCTTTACTGAATTCTTCAAGCAAAATATCAACATTAATTCCTTTGTCAACTAAATCTTTTTACAAAATTTGTATTAAGTTTTCAGAAGTACTAATATCTATTTCTTTCAGCTGATCGAAAATATTTCCGTCTGAAAACGCCTCAAGTCTATGTTGTATACATTTGGAATAATCTACTGCATTCTTATTTCTTAAATCCGTTTTGAATAGACCTTTCCAATGACGGGGCTTCAAGAACATTTTGTAAAGAGGTGCAAAAGTAGCTTTCGTGAAAACAGTATTAACATTATCGGACTCATTTTGCCATTCTCTGACGGTTTCCTTCCAGCCAGACTTGAGTGGTTTAAATACACTTACGTCAGCAGGCTGAATAATATGTGCTGTGCTTAGAGGCAACGCATAAAAAATTATGTTGTTTTCACTACAAAACTAACTGAGTTCAATAGTAAGATGAAACCTATGGGCTTAGACAAATAATAAACCAGGGTTTGTAATATTTTCTTTAATTAACCAACTATTTAAGCCATTTTATAAGTATTCGGAAAATAATTCACTTTTCATCCAGCCGATTTCACTTATAATAAAAAAACAGTCATTTGGCTTACTATCTACAATGCACGTGGTGGTTTAATGAATGAAAATGCAACCATAGTGGGTAATGTTTTACCACTGGCTGTGAAAACTAATGAAATTGTGATAGATTTCTTTTCATTACTCAACATAATGTCATGAACATTTCGCCAGCCTTTAGGTGCTATTAATTTGCCAGTTTTTGACACATGCTGAACGATGTTTCATCTCCGTTTAGAATTCTATCTGGATCAGAAAGAATTTATTTTTCACCTATTTTATCTAGATAATATTCCAGCTCTCTGAACCATTTCCTAATTAGTTCTTCGGTAATTCTAGCTCTACCTTTTGTTAAACTTTCGGGTGTCTTTGTCACAAGTTGTGGATGACTTCTCATGAAACTGCAATACCATTTCTTTCCAGGACAACCATCTACGAATGGTGTTTCTTTTTTTGTCGCCTTCACAATTTGCTGGACTGAATTCAGTAAATCATCTGGCTTTCGTGGAAAACCACTTTTAGCCAAATCCTCCAGCCATGTCACAAGTTTGAGCTCCTCTTTTTAGGCAATACCAGGTTTGTTCCCATTTTGCGATCACCATCCTGCAGTTAAACTTTTCCACTAAGACGGTCTTGAATCGAAGTTCGGGGTACTCCAAAGCACGGAAAAGCTTCCCGAATTAATATTTTGTCATCATTTATGGCCCTCAATGCCCCTGACATGGCTTTGGTAGAGTTGCTGTGTTACTGAGGCCGTTTTCCTGTAGCCATTTTAGATGCTTCCAAAGTGAAGATCTGAAATTGTAGTATTAGCTTTTGACTCTTTTAACTGAAAAAAAAAATCCAGTTATGATACTCATAGTTAATTAATAAGCAAAATAATATAATATTTTAGGGGCTCTGAAGAGGAATGAGGAATTAATTAAAAAATGTGAATTTTGTATGTCGTTTGAGTTTCGTATTTTTTCATAGAACAACCTAGAAAGAAGGTTTATGCTATAACGGTGCAAATTTGAAGAGTTTTCACGATTTTGCTTTTAAAGAGATTTGTACAGAACTAATGAACAGGAAGTAGAAAAATATGCTCATATATTAATTTTAAATTAAAAAGTAAAAATAATAGAAAAAAGTAATAATTTTTACTTTGGGCGATATTATTTTTGTAAGACACAACAACTAAACTTAAATTGCTTTACCTGAAAACAATTTCAATAGATGTAAGAAAATATAACTATACTGTGTATACTGTTATGGCGCTAGTATGTTTTTAAACTATAGTTTTAATAGCATGTGCATTGAATGATCTTTGAATTCTGTTAAATACTGGGTATAAATTATTACAAAAACACACGACCACACATTATTAATATCTAAACTTAATGGCCGACCACAGGAAATTAATAATCAGTAGTGATCACCAACAGTCATCCACTTCAATTTATTGTGGACGAATACTGGATATTCGGTATTAGTTGGCTGAAATAAAACAGTATAGTAAAAAGAACATAAAAAATATAATACGAGGCTAATTTTAACAGAAAATAACGTTTTCTCTCAGTAAACATTGGTCGGCCACCTAGGCCGAATACTAGAATAAAAAAAACTGTAACTTGGACCCAGTGGTCGGCCATCTTAAATTTTCATACTCTTTGAGGACAAATTTCATATGTATACTCTAATATAGTTGTTTGACTCATTCTACATAAAATGCACAAACTCGTTTAAGAAAAAATTCAATATTAACATTGTAACTTACCTTAATTAGAAGAGCACGTGGTAAGCACAAAAACATTAAAAGCGCCATCTCACAGTCAGCTAAGTATGACACCTCATACCACTACCGCAAAACAATTAAAACTATGGTAAAAATCAATTTTGTCAATACTGACTCAATTACATAAGACTGCCCGAGCACTGGTGTATCGCGGAATAGACCTAGTTTTTTTCTTATAACGGGATACCACGGAAAATACACAAATGTGACCGAACACTGGAGGGTGGCCGACTACAGGAGACTTCACCCTATATACATACGAATAAAAACCATATGCTTTTATTGATTTGTACTGCTCATAATATGAATCTATTCAACACATTTGAACATAATTTAAATTATTATTGATAGCACCACGTCTTATTACCCGTTCGGGTTTACGCACTTACGCTAATGTGTAATGCTAGGGTGATTTTGAGATGAAATGGAGGAACTACAGTTTAACGTGGGATCCGAACAACGGTGGAGGCCTATCATTCCACACATTCACAAGTTGTGATTAATACATATCCTGTCAGAGTTGGAGGAAGGGTTTGAAAATCAGATAAATCTGTGCCGGAACTAGGAATTGAGCCCCGGAACCCCAGCACAGAAGTCCGACACCTTACACCTAGACCGCCAGGTCACCCATAATTTATATCTTTGTTATTTTTGTGTTAGCCATTTGCAATCTCTGTGCCACATTGTATTATATATTTTAATTACATATATACATACATACATACATACATACAATACATACATATATACATAAATACATACATATATATACATACATACATACATACATAAATACATACATACATAAATACATACATACATACATACATATATACATGAATACATACATACATACATACATACATACATACATACATACATACATACACACATACATACATATATATATGCATATATACATACATAAATACATACATACATATATACATACAAACATATATACATGTCTTCTTTGGTGCTGACTGACAGTTTTTAAAAGTTACCAGACCAAATAACGTAACCCTACGCTGAACCAGATGATCTGCAAAAATATGTATGTAGCAGCTGTCATTTTTGACACAAAAAATTTAGGTACATACATAAATTTTAACTGTCATAAGTCAGCTGTGAGCTGTCAGTCAGCACCAAAGTAGGTATGGGGCTACTGTACATACTTACAAACATATTTAACCAAGCCGTTCTCTTATCAGTTAGGCAAGAAATTGCTTATGTAGTTCTAAAAACATTTTCCACACTTTCCTATGCTCGCATATTTTATTCTCTTCAACAACATCAATACATGCATCATACTTGCTCTTTTATTTTTAAAACTCTTAAAGTTTATCTTTTTCACACATTCTTCTATCACATTTATCCACGCCTTAGATGGACCACCCCCTCCTTTAGTCCACACACACTCTAATTTATATTTTTTATTCGTCAATCAAGCCACACTCATCTTCTCAACATGTCCAAATTAACATAAGCCACTTATTTCACATTGACCTATTAAATGTCCTTTAATACCGCAACATTCCTCCAGTACCCATTCATTACTGACTCTGACCATACGAGTTTTTCCAAATACATTTCTTAGATACCTCACTCAAACCGCATTCACCCTGCTCTTGTGTTTCTCCTGTCAACCCAACGATACACCTCCATAAAATATTGTTAGCATTAACACGCCTTTATTTACGGACACCTTAGCCTATTTCGATACAAACTCATGATTTGAAATAGTTTGCATACATCATGTTGATAATTATTGGAGTTTTTAGTTTACATGTTAATTATTATGAATTTTGATAAGAAGTAAAGTGGTTTTAAAACGTTTTAACAAATTGTTAATAACCTTTCTGAAAATACATTTGATAACTAATGTTTTAACTTATAATTTACTTATTTAGCTATTAAGTGAAGACACTTGCTTATTACACATCAAATATCATAAGAGCCATATTATATTCTAACAGCAATCATTGGGCACCTGGGATAAGGCATCAATCTCATCTGGTCAGTTTTTCTGGTGATAGGGAGTTTGGGTCCCGAATCCCTGCAGGTAGTCCGGACTCTGTCCAGGATGTCCACGTGAATAGGCCCACTTGTAAATTTCCTCCAAATTAGACAATTTTAATACTTATTCATAACTCTCTTATTGTTATTAAATGTGCAGATACCATAGATGATTTGTATGATACGGCCATTTTTTTTTAACTATGCTAATTTATTCTTACTACAATCATGTATTCGACTCAATCTAACAATGTTAAAGTAACTTAGCCATTTAATAAATTACTACAATGAAATTTAATTATTCTTAAAAACTGTAGCTGTTTAAAAAATAAACCAAACCCACACATTCTTTAATCCCAAATCTTTCCTGACTCTAAATTATAATAATCTTTTGCATAAAATATAATAAACAAATGAATAGTGGTAGCTTACCAGCAGTTGTTTAAGGTCCAAGTCAATGGTTTTATTACTATTGCTACTATTACCCGCCATCAAAAAACCTCCTAGTAAATACTTGACTTGATTACAAACAATCAGACTCTGTTGGTAGAGAAACTCCATTCCGTCTATTGAACGGAGATTGGTTCAAATTTATCTTACTCCATAGATCTTGATGGGTTAGTCTCGGCAGGAGGTTGATTTCATTCATCGTGTCTGCATTTGGACCGGGCTACTGTTTGGGAGCCAATTTTGTGATATGCAAATAAGTGTCGTCTGGAAGTTAGAGTAGGAGACAAAGTTGCTTGTTCAGCCTCGTACAAAGGAAACTAGACTGGGTGGTCTAGTAAGCGTGGAGCAGTCAATGCCCCAGATTGGTTTGAGCTGATGTCTTGTGAAGCCAAGAACGTTTATTATGTCCACAAACATTTCTGAGCACATTCCTCAGGATTTGCTGAGAAGATTTGAGTGTGAGAATATAATATTTGTGAGGGCCATTGAAACAAAGGACAACACAATAATAGTATATATATTATTGATGTAAGATTGACACTTTTCCAGGAGCAAAATATGTTTTGGAAAATTTCCTTTTAGTCTTTTGGAAAGTTAACCATTTTGCCAAATTTTCAATAATTATTTTTCATAAAATGACTACAGATATTTGGATAGAAATTTCCCAAGATAGAGAATTTCCACTATTGGCATTATAATATGGTTAGTGGTTGAATGTGTCGTCAATGTAGGGTTCACTACAGTTCAAATATGTTAATACGTCAATATTATACTCCAAACAACTACGAGTATTTTGACACTTCATCTTACCCATTCTTCATGCTACCCTCGACAGCTTGTTATCTTCACTAACTTTGTTTAGTCATCTATCCCAAGCTCCATCCCCTCGGTGTGGGTATTCATCAAATACCACACTCGTAGACATATATATTATTTTTAAGAATACTCGTTGACCTCGATGGCCATCTGGTGGAGTGCTCGCCTCAGGACCCAGTGTTGGTTCTTTCAAACCCAGCCGAGGTCGATGGATTTTTCTTGAGTGATAATATACGTAGCACAACTTACCTTGGAGTGAAAGCAAAGCTGTTGGTCCCATGTCTATTATGGCATGAAAAAAGAACACTGTGAAATGTGAAAATACTTTTTCTGCAAATCTGGTAGACCCATTCACAATTAATTGCTCATATAAAGACTCGTGTTCTGATATAATCAGTCATTTCAGAAAGTGCATGTTAAATACTACAAATAAATAAATAAAATAATCTAGGTATAGTCCTAGACCCAAAACATGTCGCACCTGCCACTAAGGTTTTAGAACTGGTTGTTGGTTGAGAGTAGTGAATAACTCAATTTTGATAAGTTTGAAATTATATATTCAAACAGCATCATGGATTTTAGTTCTGGTTGATCTAGTTCCAAACAACCATCATAGTCGTATTTCTTATAAAAAATATTTATTCAATACGTTTTTAAAACATAATTATAGTGTTTATAACGTGCAATATGATTTATAAAATTACTTTAGTAAATGTTTAAAATGATTACTATTAACCACAATATACTTTTTAATTAGATCTTTAAACACGCTTGTCGTGTTGAGCTCGACCGCCGAGGACGGGGAGATCGAGGTTCGAATCTCGGTCGGGTGAACTAAAGGTGGTGTTCCCTAAATGGTTTTCCACTCTACCTCCACGCAAATGCGGGTTCACTTCCTCTAATTCAACCTTACCAATTCCTATTCCATTAGACGTAATTAGTACTTAAAGCGTATAACCCGAACGGGTAGTAAGACGCGGTGCTAAATAAAAATATAGAAATTAGCGCTTTAAAAAATTGATGAACGCGTAGAAAAGTCTCTCTATTAATATCCCTGCAAGCATTTATAGGGCGATCCTTCTGGATTTCTGGAGTGGTTTATGCACTTTCTGTTTAATGTAGTCCCCAAAAATAAATTCCAGATAATTTGAACATTTAAAGTAATTTTATAAATATAATTGTATTTAACGCACTAAAGAATATCATAATGCAATAAGAAGTGTTGAAATAAAACTGTTATAAAAAATTACAAGTTAAAATATCTTCAATAATTAATTCAGGTCAAATTAAAAAAGTTTCAGGTGAAAGATATGTTTTTGTTGAATAAAATTCCATTAGTGATATTACAGGTGTTAATTTAAAAACATTAAGTTCATTTTTAAATAACCTCTACAATTTCCACCAAATAAAAATAACTATTTTTGCTCGCTTTCCTTTTTTAAAAAAAACTTTTGTTCTAAGCATTTTTTTCTATTATGATTCGTTTTTGTAGTTTTCTGTTGTCTCAACTTAAATGCCTCACCCGTTATAGTGGAATCGAATGACCATTTATTACACACTGTAAAAAGTATCAATTGTTTTAAATTAATCCTGATTTTAATTACAATAATCTAGAGATTAAAAAGAAACTCTCTAATCTCAAGTGCTTAAAATAAAATAAATTTATATCTCTCTGCATTTATTGGACTCTTAAGATTTCAAAAACATTGATCACTTCACATTATATATAATTAAAATGATAGACTCAGTCTTTTGGGAACTGTAAACCTAATCCTAACGTGTTGTATTTTACCAACTAGGTTGAATTTAAAATAAAATGTTTCTTTTTAACTAGGGATGACACATTGCAACTATCAGGGTACGCAGATGATCTAGCTTTACTAGTAATAAGGCTGTAGTGAGAAAATGAAGAAATTTAATCAAAGGCTAGTAAGGAAATAACTTTTGAAGGTAGCTCTGAAATGACTATATATATATATATATATATATAATCACAAAGAGAATACATTTAGGAAGATGATTTAGAAATTACTTCGAACAACATATCACTTGACATGGTTAATTAGTTTAAACATTAAGGAACAATTTTAACTAGCAATAACGATATTAGAATTAAAATTAGGAAAAAGAGTACGATCGGAAATTGTATGCTACTTACTATACGGTCAATAAGTTGTTGACAAATCACCTGGCTTAAACTTTCAAGTAATCTACGGCTCAAAATATACAAACCAATAATTTTACTTAATTTTTTCTATGGGTGTGAAACGTAGTTTCTTACCTTACACGAAGAAAAAAATTTATGTGTGCCAAAAAAGGTACCTAGGAAGATATTGGAGCCAAAAATGGATAAGGATACCCAGGATAAATTACAAACCCTGTACTCATCACATGGCATTGTTATGATAATCAAGTCTCGTAGATCACGGTGGGCATGATATGCGGCTTAAATGGGAAATCTAGAAGCGTGTTGAGGATAGTTATTGTCAAAGACCATTGGGAAGACCTATACGCAGATGAGTGTTTAACATTAGAGCTCTAGAATGGATCCGAAAGAGATAGGGTGTAATGAAGTGTACTGGATGGAACAAGCTCAATATAAGGATAGGTGTTATATTTTTGTAAGTGCGGGAACTAACTTTCGAGCTCCTAAATCTGTAAAGTAAATAACGTACTAAACACATTTTACATATTTTAGTTAAATTGGCTTTTATCAAAAATTTTAAAACTGACCCCTCATTGGCATTAAATATTTCCAGAATTGGATTAAGCATTTTAATTTTTTTTTTCATAGCAATGATGAGCTCCGCTTCTATTTTACAACTAGTATTTAATCATTGAAGTTTTCTTATAACTCTTCGGACGTTTTTTATCACCTTCTATTTTGTTATCTTTTATTAAATGAACAGATATCTTAAATATATATAAAACATATTAGAATAGAGAAATTATTTCAACACAATGCTCATGATGTAAATATACATACATCATACTTAATGATTACGTCATAATTATTTAGATGGTTTCTCAAGCTTAATTTTTATAAAAAAAAAATGCTGACTAGCTTTAAATCGCGATTGGTGAGTTCAGAACATGCTAGTGAAATTTTACTTTTATAATAGACTTATTTCCAAGATACATTTCAGTTTTGTTCATAGTTCCTCTAGTTTTTTTTTTTTTACAAATGCTGACCAAACTTTAAACTGTTAGTTTAGTAGTGCAAATAAAGCTTGTAAACCTGTCAAGCCATAATATAATGAGTGGTCCTTTCAGGACTTTGTTCTAATATTCACGACTTTAAGCGAAGGGTGTTGGTGAAAGGAGAATTAATTCAACAATTTTGAAGACATACAAGATTCATAGGTCTAGCTCAACCATGCCTCTGATTGGTATCAAATGCTTGAACTATAGTTTAATATAGGTCTTATGGGGGCATCTTATTTTGATAATCATTTTAACTCTCGTTTGCGAATATTAAATTAAATGATTATTAAAATAATTACTGTAATTTATATAAGTAGAGTTTTTTTATAAAATAATACCCAAGGTAGAAAATACTTTTCCTAACGTCTTTATATAATTCTATTTTTTTAGTTCAAATAAAATAAAATATATATAAGCATAAAGAATTAAGAACACAAAATAATTAATGAACTCAAAGAATATATTTACCAGTATGTATTTGTTTGTTTAAGTAAACAATGTGCGCGTAGTGTTAGCTGGTCATGATTTGAACTAGGAACAGTAAAAAAAAGTTTTCTTAATGAGATTGAGATAATCAGCCACGTGATATAATGGTCAGGTCAGAACACTTGGCTATCAATGTAAGGGCCCCGGGCTCGATCCCTAACTGGTACCATGTGGATTTTTTTCTAAAAGTGTAACTATCTCACCGGTCACTAGGGTTTGCTTAAATAGTCTTAAGTTAGGTAAGTGCTTCTAATGATTCCACATCAACATATCCACTATCAGCACCACTTAATCTTATTGGGAACTCTATAGAGCCTCTACGGAAAGAATGTACGATTAATAGATTCGGATGCCCACTGAGAAACAGTAAGTAAGTGATGGATATTCTTCCCATAAACTGAGATACAAGTTAGTAGCACAAACACACATGAATCAAATGATATTCAGTATATAACAATTTTGTTTTAAATAACATTTTTAGAATTGACTATATTACACACCAAGAAATATATCGATGATTCACTCATTTATTTTTTACCCTCCCCCTCCACCCTTCCCCCTTCCCCTTAAACGATATAAAGTAGTCATAAGCCTACAGTTTGAAAAAAAATTAACAAAATACAATAACCATTTTATAATGGCTACAAAATGTGTGGAATCAATCATTTTAAAATATAATCAAAGTGAATTTTTAGTTGATGGTTATTGAAGTTGTAAGATATAGCTTAATATTAAAACAGCGTATGATCCGAATGAGTAGCAAGACAGGTGATATATATGTATATATATGTATATATATGTATATACATTTTTGTGTGTATATATATATATATAAATTAAAACATTGAAAAAGGTGTGATATTAAAACAACCTTTCCTTTATAAGCCTTATAGCTTTATAGGTAGAATTGTTTAAATTTGTTTTTATTAAAATGTAAAATTAAACTATGGCTATGCTTATGTCTTTACTTTTTTTTTATATGTTTAGACTTACATTTTCATTGGTGGGAAATTTTTCTCACTTTGTCATATTTACACCAATATGTACGAGTAACAATAACGTGGTTTGGCCAGTAGGTAAAAGATTTAGTTAGCTTACTTTATTATTTACCACATATCCTCATCATCCAATCCACCAGGGTCGTACTTAGATGTGAGCAAACGTAGCGGCTGCACAGGGCCCCACGATTTGGGAAGATCCCCGCTTTCTTAGATGACAGAGGGAAAATACTATTTGTAAAAGGAACATTTTACTTGCGTGCTCGTATAAGAATGTGATCTAGCAAATTTGACAAGAATGTAAGAAAATATAAAAAATTCAAATTATATGTTTCACGATAACCTTTGAACGCATTGATAAATTTAATTCAAAATTATCACAGTTATTATAAGTACGTTTATGCGAATCAAGTTCGTTGGGGAGTAAAATATATATAACGATTCAGGAGAGATAAATCCCTAAATATGTTAAAATATGGTTTCTAGCATTAATTATTACGTTTATTTAATTTTAAGGGCATTTCCTTAAACGTCTTAAAAATAATGGTATATTATATAATATAATGCCAGAAATTGTAGTAAAATTAAACCAAAATTAATTTGTTTTAATTTTGGAATGGGGGGGGGGGATA